>WNWK01000441.1:42500-130000 GCA_009830355.1 Cherax destructor
TCATCTCATCCCCTGCATGCATCGACACAACTAGAGATTTTTCAAAATATTTCGCCTGCTCTTGCGAATTCCTAGCACTTTTATATATATATATATATATATATATATATATATATATATATATATATATATATATATATATATATATATATATATATATATATATATATATATGAAGAATATTTGATATACTTATCGACATTTGATATATGTGAATTTTTCATATATTTTATATTATATCACCTGATTATGTGATCTTTGCATATATATATATATATATATATATATATTGCCGAATAGTTATAATTGGACAATTAGCAAGAACTCGTTTAAAGTTTAGTCCTTTCTAAAATTTTCTCTTAAACGTTTAAAGATATATTTTCTTTTCATTTATGTTAATGTAAAAAAACAATAATTTTGTTCCAAAAAAATTAGAAAACTTACCTAACCTTATTACAACCAGCCAATTTAATTTAGCCTTATCCAACTAAACATATTTTATAGAAGTTTACAATAATTTAATAATAAACAAGAACAATGAAATATATATTTTTTTCGTTAGGTTCAGAATGATTTTTTTGCGAAATTATTGCATACACAAATTTTCGCTTGCCGTCTCGACATACAACTATACAAACTAAGGACAACAGGCAACAACTTTCAGCTGATTCTATACAATGTCAAAGTACACAACAGTTAACATTATACTTCACATGGATATTATCATGACGGAATAATCTACATTACTATATGATGCATCTTGATACATAGGAATCAATTAAATGAGCTCATTCAAGAAAATCATGATAAAAGAGATAAAAAAAAAATAATTTGTTCGATCGAACTGTCTTCATGTGATCTACGAATTCTGAGGAAATAAATTACAAGAAGATAGTGATTAACAGACAAGGTAGATCTGGTGCACTCAAATCTATACTGTTAATTCTCAGAACTCGGAGAGAACGTGAACACACAAAAAAAAAATTTGAGTAATACTAAGTAGATATTATAACACACAGTTAAACGCTTACTACATATTTATCTATACAGGTTAGTTACATTTAACCCCAACTCTGCTAGGGTGAGATTGATATAGGCTGTATAATTATCATCTCTGGGTGGATCAAACTCTGTTACAATAGGTAACTCAACTTCTGATTGAGGAGGATCTACACTGGTATCTACAAATGATACTTGAGGACTTCTCAACACTTGTCGTGTACGTAGGGAATAACGACATTCAGGTTGATCTGACTGCCTTGCGTTGCTATTTAAACCAAAATCGCAAGTTTTACCTATTTAGCACGACACACACACACACACACACACATATAAATATATATATATATTATATATATATATATATATATATATATATATATATATATATATATATATATATATATATATATATATATATATATATATATATATATATATGTCGTGCCGATTAGGTAAAACTTGCCATTTTGGCTTAAATAGCAACGCTCTTCTTGCCATATAAGACAAGTGAAAATTTGTGTATGCAATAATTTCGCCAAAATCATTCTGAACATAACGAAAAAAATATATTTCATTGTGTTTCTTTATTATTAAATTAATGTTAACGTATCTAAAATATATTTAATTGGGTTAGGCTAAATTAAATTGCGCTTGTTGTAATAAGGTTAGGTAGGTTTTCAAAGTTTCTCTTGGTACAAAATTATAAATTCTTACATTAACATAAATGAAAAAAAATATATATTTAAACGTATAAGAGAAAATTTTAGAAAGGACTTAATTTTAGATGAGTTCTTGCTAATTGACCAGTTTTACCTAATCGGCACGACATATATATATATATATATATATATATTCACACACACACACGACACTTCGTCATAGACCGGGCCGTGGGGGCGTTGACCCACGAAACCCTTTCCAATTATACTCCCTCTCCAGGTGTGTGTGTGTGTGTGTGTAATATATATATATATATATATATATATATATATATATATATATATATATATATATATATATATATATATATATATATATATATATATAATCATGTATACATAAAACCCTTGCATGTACCGCAGGATTAAATTTTTACCCACAAGAACTACGTTTGATGTTACTTTCACCTTTGATGTTGCTAGTGGTTGGCTAGCTTGTAAAGTGTTATTTAGTGCTGTCATGTTACTTGCTTCAATTACGGCTATCCAGTAGATGAAGTAAGAGATGAGGCAGAACACGTAACGAGGGACATGGGGTTGGTATTGAACTGAATGACTGCTAATCAATAGCAAAAGTGAAAAGGCATAACAAATTATTTTTTTCATGGCAACGTCCAACACGTCTGCCAAGTTTATGCGCAAAATATTTTCAGATTAGTCACATGTACACACACTAGAAAATTTTCAGCTTTTATCTAAAAAATAATTAAGAAACATGCCCAAAAGATGCTACTATTATTATTATTCAAGGATGTGAAATAGATATGCTAGAACAGATACAAACTTTCCTGATGCCTTTCTCTTTAAGAAGGGATCGGGTGCTTCGATGCCGATGAAGAACTCTTGATCCAAGAATCAGATGGATTCCTCAGTTTCTACAGGTCGAGCCATCCCTGCCTCTCATTTCCCCAGCTGCGATTTGATCCCTAAAGAAGTAACGCTGTAAAATAAATATAGACGTTGTATGCCCGCCTGAAAAAGCCTCTCGTTTTGAACGATTTCCTTAATGTCTTGATCAGTCCATGTATGCATTTTACCTACATTATCTAAATGCCTTTGTATCTAAATTTATTAGCTCGATTAGCATATTATGTACATAAAGCCCATCTTTCGTATTAGGAAAAATACTTGATAGTCGTAAGTGTGTATTGTTGACACAGTGGTAAACGAGCGCTGAAGTGCCTTCATTTACCTGATAAACAAAGCAAAATATATAATGATCTTAGTAAAAATAAATAATGATAATAATAAATGTCTGTGTGAGGCCTTTTATGACCAAAAATAAGATAAAATGAACTAGGAAATGCGACGGAAGAAACACCTCACTCTCGTAGAGGTACGACTAAAGGAACAAGAAAAATTAAAGCGAGAGAAACTGCTTTTAGTACAGATGATAAAAAGTTTCCTAGTATGAATAACGTGACTGCAAGAGCGAGAGTAACGAACTTAAGAGAGAGAGAAGTGACTCCAGCAGAGAGAAGGCGTAAATATAAAGGTGAATGCGACTCCATAAAGCTATCTTCACTGTCGCCGCAGAGAGATCTCTGGCTGGGTCGGAAACCTCGTGGACATCTTTACAGGTCTTTCGTGCCATTTGGTTGCTGATCGCCTGAGTTAACTTCAATGACCATCAATCCCTCTGGGAATTAATAGAAAAAAATCTCAGAACTGACTACTCAAGAAATGCCTGGGATGAAGTAGCTTTGTGGACCTCGTCAGCATATCTGCGATTTTTCCCATAATTCTACACTGACTGTATAGTAAAGTTTATTGGAATTTATTGTATGTATTTATGCACGTATGCAGATGTACCTAGTCTTAATTTGCACAAGAAGTTTCTCCTTTTCACCTGCACAGACAATTTAGACAATCTTTGCTCTGTTAATTAACCTGTAGAAAGTAGGTCTTTATTCAGTTCATGAGCGCTTAGCCGTTTCGTAAACTGATCTAGTTAGTATATCTGGATATACCTGGAGAGGGTTTCCGGGATCGACGCCCCCGCGGCCCGGCTTGTCACCAGGCCTCCCGTATAGTCAGGTCATGTTATCTTGCAAGCACGCACAAACACACACACACACACCTTTAAATAGTTGCTAGAATATTTTTTTCTTCCTCAAAAGTTTCGTTTTTATTTCGCTCATAACGAGGACTCATTCCAATCGCTTTAATTTCACGGCCGTTGTAAGGTAATTAAGGCAAAATTAATAAAATTATTGGTGTGTGCAAGTACGCTATGACAGAAGTTTAGAACTCATCCCATGGCCCTTGGAGCAGCTCTGTTAACTTCCATAAACCTCTTCTGCTTGGCTTCAAACATTAAAACAAAACCTGCTCCCTAATTGGACTACGGCTGAGAGTAAAATTTTTGTGTTTACATATGCACATTTGCCCATTTTGTGTGTTAAATAGTGCTGATAAATTAATCGTGTCCAAACTTGGTTATCTTTATCTAGGAAACGTTTCGCCCCACAGTGGCTTCATCAGTTCCATGCAAAGAAGAATGGTGAAGAGCAGGAGGAGTTTGAGGTAATCAGTCCCTCAGCCTGGAGTGAATGTAATCAATCCATCAGTATTTTCAAGATTGATGGACTGATGAAACCACTGTGTGGCGAAACGTTTCCCCCATGAAGATACCCAAGTGTTACATATGTGTCTCATTTATCAACTTGTCGGTTCTCTGAACAATTTATCTCGTTAAATAGTGCAAAGTTCTGATTCATGTTAAATCGCATTAAATATATCTTAGCATTCTTCATTTAATTGATTTTTTTATTGAATGATTGAAGCGTCGTTGGGATAGGATAGTACCCATTAAGTTTAGTTTGCAGGTAAATTTGTCAATATATTATCACAGTTAAGAAAAGCTTTTAATAGTTGGAATCAGTGCCATAACTAGAGAATGATTCATCTGATCGTCTTCAAATTATCTGCGTTGGTGTGTCTTTCTGAACGCAAGGTTCACGTTCCTATTGGGCAGTTACAGTTTTTATTAAATAGAGATATTTATTAATAGTCAAACAAATAATGCCTCTTCTGATCGGATACAAACCTTAACGCTAATTCAGTTGATGATGATAGTAACATACAAGTTTCAAACTTCCAGTGTTACTTGGCTTTATTAAAAGAAAGCTTGTAAATATTAATCTGATGAGAAAGACACATGTGAAGCAGTTGGGTATCTTTATTGTTGAAACATTTCGCCTTCTTCAGTCAAATACAGAGGCAGCAGGTGTATTAGAGATGATGTAATCAGACCGTCAACCTTGGTAAAGTAGTATTTGAGGGGATCAGTCTCTCAGTCAGGAGAAGAGTTCAGCTCTATGGTCTGGAACGATATGAAGGTGAAGCATTATAATGGAGTCTTAAATATTGTCGAAGGTGAGGTGGAAGATCTCGATGACGTTGCAGGGTACAGGGTTCTAGAATAGAATAATGAAGGCAATAACTGTGGAGCACTTCAGCAATCCTATTGGCCCATGCTATGCAGGTCCCTCTGGAGTCCATCCCAACTAGTAGTTAAGCGATGATGTTGTGAATGATGTCCTCTGTACCAGGATACCCTTGAGTCGCTTCACCTTGATTTTAGATTTGTCTAAGCTTTAATATGACAATTTTATTAAACATATTGTTTTCTGTGAAATAATTGGGCAATGTCTCTTCTGACCAGAAATAAATCAGAGTTACTTTATTGTGTTATCTTACGTTAAGTCTTCATTATTTTTTATGTGCCCGTGATGTGTGTGCCGTCAAGACAATTGTAACAAATTGGTTTATACACCCAAAGTCTTATTACTTATTTACTGGGTGGAACTGAGATATTTTAAATACTGATTTTCACGAGATAATTTCTGCGAGACTCATCCGATTGATTTCAATCCTTCAAGATCAATGTACTAGCAAATTGTAGGATACTGGTTTCTCTGAGATAACAAGAGAATACTTTTCAAGTTTGACTTCAGAGCTGGTGTTTCTTAATGGAAAGTTGGAATTAGTTTTAGGCTGAATATGTCCTATATTTTTTTTTTTAGTAAAGATTTTGGGGTATTAGTTTCCATGTGATAACTTGTGAATGGCTCTTCCAACTTGCTTCAAATTTTCATTGCTAATATTCAACTCCATTGGAAACTTCTGTCGCGCGCTGCATTATTCTCATCACGTACACCGAGGTAGAGAGAATTGTGGTTATGTAGTCTGGGGATACTTTTCTTGTTAAGTAAAAGGACACAAATGCAACTAATGAGACATTTTATTGTGGCAACGTTTCGCTCTCCAGGAGCTTTTTCAAGCCGTTACTTTTCTTGGCTTTCACACCGACCGAAATACATCATTATTACCGCGATAATAATAAATTTAATAAAGGGTTATATAAGGAATTTATTGCTATACAGGGGATTTTTGGGAATAAAACGGTAAGTGCGGTTTGAGAGTTGGCTCAAAGTGACGCTAACGTATTCCAGCAAAAATGGATTAAAAATAAAAAAAATGAATTGACAAAAATATATAAAAAAATAGGTAGAAAAAGTGTTTTTGTTTACTTAAAGAGACAAGATTTGTCGCTAAAGCTAAAAATGCTTCCAATTAGTTGTAGGTTCCAGATACACGTGATTAAAAATCTAAAAAAAAAAGGAGAGAATTAAACCACGAGAAAGACTGAAACTCCCGTGAAGTATATCTACGTTGACTGACAGAAAATACATGATAACCACACACATGTTTTTTATTCTATTTGATTCTTTCTAGTGACCGAAAGGTCACTAGAAAGTATTTTAAACTAAATAGCAGATACGATAGCTTGAATTCAAGAAGTGGCAGTAAATACAACAGTCGCTGGGATAGTTGACAACGTGATGGCGACGAGAGACAATGAACAACCTCTATGACTAACTACAACTTCTCACAACTACTCACAACTACTCACAACTACTCACAAGTACTCACTAGTGCATCAGCACATAATATCATATTCAACTTGCCCCTCAAGGAAGGTTCCTTGACGCTGGTGAGGGGCTCTTGATCATGGGAATTTGATCTGTGCTCCAGTTACCCTGAATTAAGCCTGAATACCTTCAGCATCCTCCCCCACAGGCGCTGTATAATCCTACGGGTTTAGCGCTTCCACCTTGATTATAATAATAATAATATCCAACTTGCCTATCAACTGCCACACATCCTCCAGCCCACATGATCAACCCTTGTCAACCCATTCTCAGATGTCTTTAAACGGGAAATTAATTAGTGTCTGATCAGCCACGCTGTGGTACCTAAGATGGACGTGTTGCTAGCACTAACAGCCTGACTGATCAGTCCATCAAACAGGAGATCTGATATAGGATCTGGCAGAGACCATGACCACCAGAACGGACTGCAGGTTGATCCTAACTGCTATTTCCTACCAGGATACTCCCTCAACCTCCTGCACACAGTAAAAAAAAAAATCTCCCCACCTTCCACTTACTATTCACCATTCAAAACAAGCTCTCCACTCAATTTATTCCCTCCCCTTCCTTTCCTCCCTCCGTTATAACTACCTCCCAAACCCATAACACCTAATCACACTAACAACCACCCTCCCCTGCACCAGTCACGAACGCACTCTCTCCCATACACTCTCTACCTCCCTCCCTCACATCCCACCCACCGTATAAATAGGTATGTGAAGTCAAATTTTTGTCTTTCATATTTCTCTTTGTCTCTGTCTATGACGAAGATATATTCAGAAATTTCGGTTTCCCCGAGTGTGAGATAAGGCATCTTGTGATATGGATTCTTTATTAATAGTAAACTCAAACTCAGTTGCTGTTTATTATTTTACTACTTGGAGCTCCCGTAGCTATTGAAGTCTAGCAGCAGAGACTGGTAGATATTACGATGCAAGAATACCTCTATGTTTGGTAGAATATGGCAGGGAAACAAAGCTTTTGTTCCCACCTGGGTAGGGTAGCAACACACTGTGTGTCCAGTTTTATTTACTAATAAAAATCTCTCTCCCACCCATCCAAAGATCAAGCATACGGGATAATGACAAAACAACATTCTTAGAATAGACGATTGTTAAATTTGTGGAGAGGCACGAAACCCGTAGGCGTTGTACAGCATCTGAGGAATGGGAGGCAAGCAAGTTCACTTCATGTGAGGCTCAGGAGCTTCTTCCCGGCATGGAGGAAGCTCTCTTGAAGGAAAAATAACTGACAACCTGGAAAACAAACAAATATATATATATATATATATATATATATATATATATATATATATATATATATATATATATATATATATATATGTCGTGCCGATTAGGTAAAACTGGTCAATTAGCAAGAACTCATCTAAAATTAAGTCCTTTCTAAAATTTTCTCTTATACGTTTAAAGATATATTTTTTCCATTTATGTTAATGTAAAAAATTATAATTTTGTACCAAGAGAAACTTTGAAAACCTAGCTAACCTTATTACAACAAGCGCAATTTAATTTAGCCTAACCCAACTAAATATATTTTAGATACGTTAACATTAATTTAATAATAAACAAACACAATGAAATATATTTTTTCGTTAGGTTCAGAATGATTTTTGCGAAATTATTGCATAGACAAATTTTCGCTTGTCTTATATGTCAAGAAGAGCGTTGCTATTTAAGCCAAAATCGCAAGTTTTACCTAATCGGCACGACATACATACATATACATAATATATATATATATATATATATATATATATATATATATATATATATATATATATATATATATATATATATATATATATATATATATATTTTCATCTTTGTGTTTGTATGTACTTATGTATGCATGTTTGTATGTATACATTTGTGGATGTATAATTGCGCATGTGAATACCTATGTATATGCATACATAGGTACGGGAATGTAAAGCCAGGATACCAAACGAAAGTGTGCTGAAAAGTGACTCCAAAGGCTACGACTCGAACTACAAATCTACAGCACACACGCTAACAGTTAGACGACAATAATACTGGATCAATTTCCGTGATAGGAAAAAAACAATCACACGTCTACATGAGAGACGTCAAGAATAAATTTAATTAAAGATAATACTTTTTCGGTGCCTTTCGCCTTATATTCGTCAAAGTTCAACAAGCTGATTGATCAACCCTCGCGAGCAAAGGCGCTAACACCTCCCTATTACATTCTCGTCACATATTACTTTCTTAAGTTCCATCATGACTCAAAGGTGTAAAAAAATCGGGAGGCGAAGTTTCCTAATTTAGCTGGAAAAATTCTTCGTTCGGTGAGTAATGTCGGCAGCTTCATGTCGTCGCGTCATTCATGCTGGCACCCCTGTGCCATCACCTAAATCAGTGTCGCAAGCTTTGCTAGTCCATCATCTACTACATTAATATTTACTTTATGTGGGTGCTGAAAGTTGGACGTTTGAAGTCCACACTCACGACACCAGGACTGAGTCTTGCTGTAAGGTATATGAGGCGTGGGCAGGGCAGTGCAACACTGACAGGTTTGCAGGCCTACCTCAGGCTGACAAGCCTACCTCAGGTTGCAGGCCTACCTCAGGCTGACAAGCCTACCTCAGGCTGACAAGTCCACCTCTGGTTTGCAGGCCTACCTCAGGCTGACAAGCCTACCTCATGCTAACAAGCCTACCTCAGGTTTGCAGGTCTACCTCAGGCTGACAAGCCTACCTCATGCTAACAAGCCTACCTCAGGTTTGCAGGTCTACCTCAGGCTGACAAGCCTACCTCAGGTTGCAGGCATGGCACAAGAGCACATATCGGTGTTCGCGCTTCCCGCTGTCTGCCGCATGAGAGAGCAGAAAATTAAACAGCTGTTCTCATTTATGACAGCCGCACCAGCGTCCTTTTATTAAAATCTCTTCCTTCCACATGCCACTCATTTCGGTAAAATGTCCGAAATTAGAATTCCTAACGGGTAACTTTTATTACATTGTCCGATTTAAAAGTTGGCTGGTGAGGCGTGGCTGTTTGTTGCTGTTGCTATTGTCGTCATTGTTGCTGTTAGCTCCACTGCTGATGTCACCATTGATGCTGTTGCTATTGTTTCTGTCACTGTTGTTGCTGCTGGTACCACCATTGTTTCTGTCACTGTTGTTGCTGATGGTACCATTATTTCTGTCACTGTTGTTGCTGCTGGCACCATTGTTTCTGTCACTGTTGTTGCTGCTGGCACCATTGTTTCTGTCACTGTTGTTGCTGCTGGCACCACTGTTTCTGTCACCGCTGTTGCTATCACTATTGTTTGTCACTTTTTTTGGCTATCACCATTGTTTCTGTTACTTTTTTTTTCCTATCACTATTGATGTCGCCATTCTTGCCGTCAATATTGCTTTCGTTATTGTTGATGTCACCATTATTGCTGTCACTTATATTGCCGTTACCATTATTGCTGTCACCATTGTTGCTATCATCACAGCTGCCATCACTATTATTGCAACAACGCTACACAACGTACTGGGTAAGAATTCTCCACTACAGTAAAATTATATTACTCAGCAGCCAAGAATTTGTTGAAGAAAAAGAAACACATTATTAAATGAGTTATGACCAAATGGTTGTTATAGATTTAAATCGAAAATACATAACTAGTTTGATACGAATAATATTAAACAACGACTATAATAAACCACTTTGTAACATATTACAAATACAATAACATAAATGCGATGCACACGTCCAGTGGACTGGATGATGAAGCTCAGATGATTCCTATATCACATTGCAATATTCATGGTTGTGTGCATTTTCAGCCCATACTGAGAGGGATACAGACACACGAACATTACCTCTCACCCGATTTGGCATTATAGTGTGTAAAAATTGAGTTCTCTGTTACAACTTCTTTAATACACGTTAGCACTGGTATCGTGGTCGTTCACGTTAGCAGTGGTATCGTGGTCGCTCACGCTAGCAGTGGTATCGTGGTCGCTCACGCTAGCAGTGGTATCGTGGTCGCTCCAAGACCAAAGGGAAAGAAGTTCCATCATGAATGATTCCTCCCGGTATAACTTTTATTGGGCATCATCTCTTATCGCTACCGGGGAGGCTCTTTTTATTAAACCAACACCTGAACATTTAATTTCTCACATGAACTTCATATTAACAATTTCTCACCTTACTTCATTTCCGCCTAATTTCCCTGATTTGGCTTTTATTTTAGATCTGAACTTTTTTTTTTTTAAATACTGTACAGCCTAATTTGTTTGCGTTTTTTCTTCTTGTGTGTACTTATTTGTGTTTGCAAGGGTCGATTTGCAGTTTCTGGCAAAGCCATTGAATTATTATTGACCGGCCTTGTTGATACCCGGCTCCCTGGGTCCATTCATACCTGCTTGTGCACCTGTGTATTGTGATTCATCACCATCTCTTCGTCTTCTTCCTTACTCTTATCATGGACTGAAAAGGTATTTCCGAAAGTTTGGCTTCTCTCATCCTTCCCATGACAATGATCTCTCTCTCTCTGAGTCAGTCAGGTTCTGTCCTTCACATGTGTTTGCATGAAGCTCTTCCTTGTCACCTCTAGTAAATATGTGTTTTTATCTGTCAACTGACACTTGGTTCTCTCTGCTCTGATCGTCTTTTATCTAACCTAATCGATTTTGTCCCCATATTCTCTCTCGGGTTCTCCTCGCTTATTATTCACCCTCGGGTTCTCCTCGCTTATTATTCTCTCTCGGGTTCTCCTCGCTTATTATTCTCTCTCGGGTTCTCCTCGCTTATTATTCACCCTCGGGTTCTCCTCGCTTATTATTCTCCCTCGGGTTCTCCTCGCTTATTATTCTCTCTCGGGTTCTCCTCGCTTATTATTCTCTCTCGGGTTCTCCTCGCTTATTATTCTCTCTCGGGTTCTCCTCGCTTATTATTCTCTCTCGGGTTCTCCTCGCTTATTATTCTCTCTCGGGTTCTCCTCGCTTATTATTCTCTCTCGGGTTCTCCTCGATTATTATTCTCTCTCGGGTTCTCCTCGATTATTATTCTCTCTCGGATTGTCTTCGCTTATTATTCTCGCCCGGGTTCTCCTCGCTTCCAGGGTTGTTAAATTCTTAAGTTACCTCCTCACTGACCATTTACCTTCACTTTCAATACCAACCTCATCGTAAACTTTTGGATCTTCGTTCCATTTTATGCTTGATCAGATTTTAGCTCCATATTGATACCATATGCTTTAATTAAAACTGGCCTAATGTAAGGTTGTATACAATGTTCCTAATGATTACTTTTTAAAGTTCTCGAAAACAGTTTTTTTTTTAACTAGTTTTGTCATTTTTGCTGAAATTTTGGGATATATACTTGCTAAGTACAAGTTATTTCACTGAGTATGTTGTCTGTAATAACTCATCTCTTGCTATGTATTCCGTGTATGGTCTTCTTGCTCCCTTCCCTTTTCTTATTTTGCTCTTGTCTGGTCTGAATTCCATTAGTTTCATCACGGTAATAGCCTTATCAAGTAATGTAAAAGCTTCCTACTCATTTGTCACCCCCAAGCATTGATTAATAGGGTTCAGTTTGCTCCGAAAGGACATTTACGTAAATGAGTAACAGCAGGGGCCAAACAATGAGACAGTTCTTATGTGACTAGCCGAAGGATTCTTGTAGCAGCTTCCCTATTACTTATGCTCGTTCTGCCATTTAGGTCGTCAGCCTGTGTGTCGTTGTATAAGAAAAAAAAATTCAGTCATATAAAATGCAGAGAATTTCTTCTCTCTCTCTCCCTTTTTCTCTCCCCTTACTCCTCCTCCTCCTCCTCTCGTTCTCTCGGCAACAACTTTAAGGAAGCATCAAGGATCTTCGACGCTTGTGATAACGAGATGCTTAACGGCGTGGAGTGGTACTATATACCTCCCTTGCTACTATAGCTCCTTCAACTGCTCCTTCTGATGTTGCATCTACTGATGCTGCTGCAGCTGCATCTTCGGATGCTACTGTAGCTGCTGATCCTGGTGCTGCAGCTGCTACTGCTCCTCATCTTGCTACTGCTGCAGCTACTTCTACTCCACAGCTTGCTGCAGCTGCTTCTATGCCTGCTGCTCAGACTTTGGCATTGATGATATTTATTGCAGTGGAATTCGTTGTTCTCTTGAAAGTTGCTGTTATGTTTGTCGAATCGTTTTCAAACTTTTCGGAAAAAATGCAAGTTTTGTTTGTCAGCTTTCCTGCATGAGTGTGTGTGTGTGTGTGTGTGTGTGTACTCACCTAATTGTACTCACCTAATTGTGGTTGCAGGGGTCGAGACTCAGCTCCTGGCCCCGCCTCTTCGCTGTCCGCTACTGGGTCTCTGCTCTCCCTGCAGGTTCCTGCCTCCACTATATCTTTCTCTAGACTATTCCACTTCCTGACTACTTTGTGGCTGAAGAAATGCTTCCTAACATCCCTTTGACTCATCTGAGTCTTCAGCTTCCAGTTGTGTCCCCTTGTTTCTGTGTTCCCTCTCTGGAACATCCTGTCCCTGTCTACCTTGTCGATTCCCCGCAGTATTTTGTATGTCGTTATCATGTCTCCTCTGACCCTTCTTTCCTCCAGTGTTGTTAGTCCTATTTCCCTCAACATTTCTTCATAGGACAGACCCCTGAGTTGTGGAACTAGCCTTGTCGCAAACCTTTGCACTTTCTCTAGTTTCTTTACGTGCTTGACCAGGTGTGGGTTCCAGACTGGTGCTGCATATTCTAGTATGGGCCTGACGTACACGGTGTACAGTGTCTTGAACGATTCCTTGTTTAGGTAACGGAACGCTAATCTTAGGTTTGCCAGTCGCCCATATGCTGCCGCAGTTATCTGGTTGATGTGTGCCTCCGGAGACGTACTTGGCGTTATACTCACCCCAAGGTCTTTCTCCTTTGCCGAGGTTTGTAGCCCTTGTCCACCTAGCCTGTACTCTGTCAGCGGTCTTCTTTGTCCTTCTCCGATCTTCATGACTTTGCATTTGGTGGGATTGAATTCGAGAAGCCAGTTGCTAGACCAGATGTCAAGCTTGTCCAGGTCTGTGTGTGTGTGTGTGTGTGTGTGTGTGTGTGTGTGTATGTGTGTGTGTGTGTTCTCACCTAGTTGTGGTTTCAGGGGTCGATTCACAGCTCCTGGTCCCGCCTCTTCACTGGTCGCTACTAGGTCACTCTTCCTGCTTCATGAGCTTTATCATACCTCTTCTTAAAGCTATGTATGGATCCTGCCTCCACTACATTACTTCCCAGACTATTCCACTTCCTGACAACTCTGTGAATGAAGCAATACTTCCTAAAATCCACGTGATTCATCTGAGTCTTCAACGTCCAACTGTGACCCCTTGTTGCTGTGTCCCATCTCTGGAACATCCTGTCTCTGTCCACCTTGTCGATTCCTCTCAGTATTTTATATGTCGTTATCATATCCCCCTATCTCTCCTGTCTTCAAGTGTCGTCAAGTCGATTTCCCTTAGCCTCTCTTCGTAGGACATACCCCTTAGCTACGGGACTAGTCTTATTGCAAACCTTTGCACTTTCTCTAGTTTCCTTACGTGTTTGGCTAGGTATTGGATCCAAACTGGTGCTGCATACTCCAATATGTTCCTAACGTACACAGTGTATAGTGTCCTGAACGATTCCTTATTAAGATGTCGGAATGCTGTTCTTAGGTTTGCTAGGCGCCCGTATGCTGCAGCAGTTATTTGGTTGATGTGCGCCTCAGGAGATGTGCCCGGTGTTATACTCACCCCAAAATCCCTTTGTTGTTCTGCCTGGTCCTCGTCCGATTGGATTTTTCTCATCAACTTCACATCATCTGCAAACAGGGACACTACTGAGTCTATTCCTTCCGTCATGTCATTCACAAATACCAGAAACAGCACCGGTCCTAGGACTGACCCCTGTGGAACCCCGCTCGTTACAGACGCCCACTCTGACACCTTGCTGTTGTCTTCCTGACAGGTATTCCCTGATCCACTGTAGTGCCTTCCCCGTTATCTCTGTCTGGTCCTCCAGCTTTTGCACTAATCTCTTGTGTGGAACTGTGTCAAATGCCTTCTTACAAACAAGAAAATGCAATCTACCCACCCCGCTCTCTCTCTCGTCTTACTGCTGTCACCCTGTCATAGAACTCCAGTAGGTATGTGACACAGGATTTCCAGTGCTGGCTGTCGTTGATAAGCTCATTCCTTTCTAGATGCTCCACCACTCTTCCCCTGACAATTTTCTCCAAGACCTTGCATACTATACATGTCAATGGCACTGGTCTGTAGTTTAATGCTTCATGTCTGTTTCTTTTTTTAAAAACTGGGACTACATTTGCTGTCTTCCATATCTCAGGTAGTCACTCTGTTTCGATAGATGTTTTAGTGGAACTCATAGCGCCTCTCTCAGGACCCATGTAGAGATGTTATCCGGCACCTTCGCCTTCGAGGTATCTAGCTTTCTTAGAAGCCTCTTCACTTCTTCCTCGGTTGTATGTATTGTGTCCAACACTTGATGGTGTACCCCGTCTCTCCATCTTTCTGGAGTCCCTTCTGTCTCCTCTATGAACACTTCTTTGAGTCTCATGTTGAGCACCTCACATACTTTGCGGTCGTTTCTTGTGATCTTCTCTCCTTCCTTCTTTCCTCAGGCTGATTACCTGGTCCTTGACTGTTGTTTGCTTCCTGATGTGGCTGTACAACAGCTTTGGGTCAGATTTGGCTTTAGCTGCTATGTTATTTTCGTATTGTTGCTGAGCCTCCCTTTTTACCTGAGCATATTCATTTCTGGCTCTACGACTGCTCTCCTTATTCTCTTGTGTCCTTTGCCTTCTATACTTCTTCCATTCTCTACCACACTTGGTTTGGGCCTCCCTACACATTTGGGTAAACCAAGGACTCATCCTGGCTTTTTCGTTAATTCTGTTACCCTTGGGAACAAACCCCTCTTCAGCTTCCTTGCATATTGTTGTCACATATTCCATCATCTCGTTTACTGACTTCCCTGGCAGTTTTCTGTCCCACTGAACCCCATGCAGGAAATTCTTCATGCCTGTATAGTCTCCTTTCTTGTAGCTTTGCTTCATTCGTCCTGCCCTTCCTGCTTCTCTCTCCACTTGTAACTCTATGTATTCGAAGCTCAGAACACGTGACCATTGGCCTCGAGGGGTCTTTCATATGTGATATCCTCAATATCTGCAATACTCAAGGAGAATACTAGGTCCAGTCTCGCTGGTTCATCCTCTCCTCACTCTCTGGTAGTGT
The DNA here is from genome assembly GCA_009830355.1 of Cherax destructor. Lineage (NCBI taxonomy): Eukaryota > Metazoa > Arthropoda > Malacostraca > Decapoda > Parastacidae > Cherax > Cherax destructor. Next base: position 58,411 of record WNWK01000441.1, read on the forward strand.
CCCTTAAGTGTTGGTACATCAGGTTTTCCAGTACCACCTCCATCATCTCAGCCCTCCACGTTTCTGAGCCCCAGGTGGCTCCAGGTTCTCCTAGTTGATTTCCTTGTGGTTGAAGTCACCCACCCATAATCAGCAGCTTTGCCCTACTCGCATGAGCCCTTCTGGCCACTTCAGCCAGTGTGTCAACCATCGCTCTATTACTTTCATCACACTCTTGCCTTGGCCTCCTGCTGTTCTGCGGTGGGTTATACATCACTGCAATTACCACCTTGGACCCTCCAGACTGAAGTGTTCCTATTATGTAATCTCTTGCTTCTCCTCTGTCTTCTCTCTCCAGCTCATCAAAATTCCATCGGTTTTTGATGAGCAGTGCCACTCCTTCACCCCCTCTGTTCCCTCTGGATCTGATATCCCATTGGAAAGATGGCATTTGTTATCATTCCTGTGAGCTTGGTTTCTGTGAGAGCTATGATGTTCGGTGATGCCTCTTTGACTCTTTCGTGCCACTCCTCCCACTTATTCGTTATTCCATCAGCGTTGGTGTACCATACCTGCAGTGTCCTCTCCAACACGGTGTTTTGGGGGTCTGTGAGGGTGGGGTACCTGGCAGTGTGCTGCAGGATTCTACAGCATAGTGTGGGGTGGGGGCTGTAAGTGTGGATTGTGGTTTGTGTTGGGATAGCGTGTGCGATTGTTGCTCTGCCCTGCTCTGGTTGTCCTCTGTTGATTCTGTCATTGTCTCTCTTCCTACCCCTTTTCGCTTCTGTGTCCTCTCCCTCAGCTGCTGTCGTTCTGTTTTTGTTCTGTCTCAGTCTAGGAACACCCTCTTATATGTTGACGATTCCTTCAGTTGTGGTTTTTCTTGCAGGATCTGTTTCGCTCTGTGTCTCTAGAAAATCAGCTTGACCTGCCGATTTCTTCCCTTCAAGTACCCCCTATTCTCTGAAAATTTACTATCTCAGTCATGTCCTCCTCGCCTATTTCTTTGATGATGTTTACGATCTCCTGTTTTTCTTCCTGCCATCTTTCATTGTGTCCTCCCCTCGCTCTCCTGAAGCCCATGAATAAACACTGACTTCTCCATCTCCTCCCATTGCCTTTCCCTCTCTGTCTCTGGTTCCTGTTTGTACATGGCCATTGTCTCCCTTATTTTTTCCTGTAGCTCTTGGTGGCATGGTCATGCCTCTGCATATGACCTATCCCCCTCTCCACCTTCTCCCCCCTTCCCTTACTACTATCCCCGCTCGCAACTGCTCTCCCCCTTCATTCCTCGGCCCTGCTTGGTGGGCTGATATTGCCTTAGCGTAAGTTATGTCTCCTTCCTTTCCATTGGGCTCGTTCAGTAAGGGTGTACAAGCTTCAGATGCTATATCTCCTCTGGGCAATAGCCCTGTAACTCGCTTCAGCCTATTTACCTCATATTCAAGCCCTTATCCTGGCTTCTGCGGCTTCGACTTGTGACCCCCCTTTTTCTTCTCTTCCTCCATCCTCTTTTCCAATTTTGCAGAAAGCTCTGCCTCCATCCTTTTCTCCATTTTCGCAGAAAACTCACCTAGTTTGCTCTCCCACTGTTGCTCCATCCTTTTGCATTGCTCTTCCATCCATTTTTCCTTATTAGAGTCATTTTCCTCTGATCCCCTGAGCCTTTGACCTCCCTTCTGAGCTACCATTTTTTAAATGGGTTAGGTACTGTAGTTGTGTGTGTGTGTACGTGGGTACCTGTGTGCACGTTTGTTTGTTGTGTACTCGTGGAGCCCCACACTAGCTAACCGTCACTTCTGCCTTAACTCACCTACACCTTAGTAAATGCTATTAAATTCTAGTAAATGCTGTTTACTCTAGTTCTGATAGCTCCAGGAGTGAGTGACCCTTAGTTTCTAGCATGCAGAGACTGGTGCTACTGCAACCCCCATGCAACCCCAACTAGATGAATATTACATGCATCTGGCAGGAGTGATGGTCTCGTGGTTGCTCGTTGCCGCTCCGTGCTGAGTGTGTCTTATTCTCTGTCTCCTGGATCCTTTGCAAACACTTTTCTCCTATAATGCGATGCACTTATCTGGCTGGCATGCAAGACACAATGAAGTCAACGACATCATAAAGAGAACCCTTGCTTCAGCTGGATGCCCAGCAGAGAGAGAGCCCTGATCACTAGCAGCCAACAATACCAACAACCCAACAAACCGCCCCGACGGGATCACCATCTATCCTTGGAAGAATGGCAAGCTCTTAGCATGGGATTATACCTGTGTGTCGACACTGGCTGACACCTACATCCATCACAGTGTCAGGCGACAGCTAGGAGCTGCTGATCACAGGGAGGAGTACAAGATCGGCAAGTACAGGGACATAAGCCAACAGTATCAATTTGTCCCAGTGGGATCAGAGACCTTGGGAGCGTGGGGAAAAAATGCAACACGTTTCCTTAAAGAACTGGGTTCCAGACTCATCGACACCACCAGGGACCCAAGGGCAGCCACGTTCATGTTCCAGCGTGGCCATCCAGAGGGAAAACGCATGCTGCATACTTGGCTCGTGTCCGGCTTCGGACGAGCTGGAGGAGATTCATAATCTCTGATATATTGTACCATTGTATTTATGTTCATGTTTGTGTTTTCTGTCAATGTATTCTGTCTATTAATAAAGCATTCATATAATATATATAGGGGGTGGTAGGAGAAGAAAATATTCAAACAGCTCCTGGGAGAACCTCGAGTTTTCCCTGAGGTACGCTTATCATCTTCTCTGAGGATGAGGGTCCCCAGTAAAGTTCTAGAGGTGGTACCTCCCTATATATATATATATATATATATTTTTTTTTTTTTTTATAAGGATGGGGTCCCCCTCTAGTGCAAATTGTGGGACCCATAGCCTCGGAGAAGTGGATAAAAAGGCTTCAAGGAAGAATATTTGGATTTCTTTCTGAAGCCATTTGAATATTCCACTTCTCCTACCACCCCATCCTATATACACACATACATGCATATAAATGCTTTATTAATAGACAGAATACATTTATAGAAAACACAAACATGAATACAATGGTACAATATGTCAAAGATTATGAATCTCCTCCAGTTCCTCCGAAGCCGGACGCGAGCCAAGTATGCAGCATGCGTTTCCCCTCTGGATGGCCACGCTGAGACGCTGGAACATGAACGTGGCTGCCCTTGGGTCCCTGGTGGTGTCGATGAGTCTGGAACCCAGTTCTTTAAGTAAACATGTTGCATTTTTCCCCATGCTCCCAAGGTCTCTGATCCCACTGGGACAAATTTATACTGTTGGCTTATGTCCCTGTACTTGCCGATCTTGTACTCCTCTCTGTGGTCAGCAGCTCCTCCCTGTCGCCCAACACTGTGATGGATGTAGGTGTCAGCCAGTGTCGACACACAGGTATAATCCCATGCTAAGAGCTTGCCATTCTTCCAAGGATAGATGGTGATCCCGTCGGGGCGGTTTGCTGGGTTGTGGGCGTTGTTGGCTGCTAGTGATCGAGGCTCTCTCTCGGCTGGGCATCCAGCTGTAGCAAGGGTTCTCTTTATGATGTCGTTGACCTCATTGTGTCTTGCATGCCAACCCTTGGTTTTAGAACAGTTAAGACCATGTAGACCATATTGGTCGGCTTGCGCATCGCTGCAAATACACGTATATTCCGTGTGAATAGGGGCAGCAAGGCGCAGAGCCACTGCAATACGAAGGGTCTTAGGGTCCAGGCGTGTTCCCATGGCCGAAATGGGAACTGTTTGGAGGAAGTCCCCAGAGTGATGTGCACTCACAGCTAGGAGACGGGCAGTCTCCTGTCTGATGTTACGGCCCTGAGCATATTGGCAAGTATCTTTTCAGCGATGGGGCCGTCCCAGCTTGACTGTTTGTAGGCCAGTTCTTCACTAGGTTTTGGTGTTGGAGCAGCAAGAGTCTCCCATTCAGTGATGGCAATGGTGTAGCTAGGGTCCTGTATTCCTGCTGAATCACTGAGGTTGTCTGGAAGAATTTGTTTTATTAGCTCATTTGATGCTATGGAAGAGGATAAGAAGGCTGGTAGGGCAATCTGGGAGGATTTGCGTACTCCCAGCCCCCCAAGTCTGACTGGAAGTGAGGCTTGCAACCACTGTCCATCATCGAGGGAAAGATTCAATACACTCTCTAGCATGGTCTTGAGGAGAGAGTCGTATTCCTCGAGTTTCGGGCTGTTGAAGGCTGGGGAGCATCTCAGGAAGTATGTAAGTTTTGGGATTGACAGGCACCTGGTGAGTAAGTAGAAGGCATCATGTGTATCGATGTCTTTCATCCTACCTTCCATCGTCCTGAGGTCGGAGATTTTTTTTTCCAGGACCAGATCGATGGCATTGGGCCCAAGAGGAGCACCAAGGAGAGTGCTGTTGGCTGGATCGATGGCTCGTGCCCCTGGTAAAACAGCCCTTTTATATATATATATATATATATATATATATATATATATATATATATATATATATATATATATATATATATATATATACCCACACGCCCCTCAAGTTTTTACACTTTACTGCTGGTAACTTCACTTTTTTCCTTATTCATGACGCAGCCTGACTATGGTAGAACCACTTCCTGGAGGCCTACTGCCAACCTTCACTGATACTTTAATTTAGTTTTCACTTTCTTCTTATTGCTTGTTTATCTTTTCGCTCTTGCTTTATGCTACCTCACAGTTCACTCACTAACCAACTCGACTTACACTGGACTTTCTGACTTTGGGTTTACTTGTCCTTGTAAGTTGACTATTTGTAGCTCTGTGGCAGCAGTGCCTTCTAGGCCTCTAACAGGTTTTGGAACTTTCAAATTTCTTGAAATTTCAGTCTTTCTCTATTTCATTTCACTTTTAAGACCTCGTTGTCACTTGTTGGGTTGTTCACTGACCCAGACACTATCACTGGCTTCTGCTAAGAGCTAAAACACGCCCTAAAAACACTAAAATTCTTGGAGCCTTGTCGCCCCTACACTCTGACCGGCGCGCCGCGCGCACGTGTGTGTACTCACCTAGTTGTAGTTGCAGGGGTCGATTCATAGCTCCTGGCCCCGCCTCTTCACTGGTCTCTACTAGGTCACTATCCCTGCGCTATGAGCTTTATTATACCTCTTCTTAAAGCTATGAATGGTTCCTGCCTCCACTACATCACTTCCCAAACTATTCCACTTCCTGACCACTCTGTGACTGAAGAAATACTTCCTAACGTGTGTGTGTGTGTCTGTATGTGTGTGTGTGTGTATTACACACTCTTGTATTACACACTCTTGTGTGTATTACACACTCTTGTGTGTAATACACACTCTTGTGTGTAATACACCTATTTGCAATTATCTATTAGTAGCTACAGAGCAGAGTTACGCTGGTGGTGTCCCGTCTTTACTTTTTTTTAATTTCTAGTGGTTGCAGCACTTTCTAAATCCTATTTTAAACTGGTCAGCCACTATTTGAGAAGAACAAATTCTATCCTTTCCACTCTGTCTTTTCCTTAGCTTGCAAATGTGGCCTCTTTTTATCCCTGTTGCAGGTATTAGAAAATTTTTCTTTATCTAATCTCCAAGTTCTTTCTAGACCTTACATATGGTTATTGCGTCTCATTTCGTGCTATCAGCCGACATTGCTATCGTTAATGTGTTCAACTTTTCAACATAGCTTTTATTACTCAACTCTGGCAACCATTTTGTAGCTCGTCTTCGGACATTTTCTAACTTATGTGTTTTTTTTCAGGTGTGGGCGTCACATAACCACTGTATACCAAGTTTCGGTTTATGTTATATACCATTGCACGTTCCATATATTTGAAAGCTAGATCCCTCTCTATCTGATACTTTCAATATTTTGCCACAGTCTATGTATATTTCTCACGTGGCCTAATTTCGTTTCCTTCCTTTTCCATTACATAGCATTTATCCACATTAAATTCCATTATCCATCCATTACTCAATGTGCTCAATTTATCCAGATCTTCATGTAAAGATTTACATTAATTTGTATTATTAATTCATTTTTATTAAGATTTTTGGATCGTCTGCAAACATCTTTTTTTATATTTTCTGGAAAATCATTTATATAAATTAGAAATATTAGGGCAAGTACAGGTCCTTGTGGCACCCCACTTGTTGCATTCAACCATGTAGGCATTTTTTCTTTTGTAACTGTACGGATTTTATTCTCAAAAACAAAAAAAATCCCTCATCCATTATAATAATTTACTCTAATTCCTCCTATATTTTTGCAGTTTCCAGATTAGTTATTCCACTGCTGACCTTGCTACTGGCAAGGTGAGCAGTGGGAGGTGAATTTTTAACTTACACACTGTCGCCTTTACTCTTTCACGATGCTTTCACATCGTGTGAAGATTAAACCAGCCAGTGGAAATATAAATGACTCCACCAAACTAGCCCTTGCTTCCGCTGTAAGCACCTGCTTGCAGGTCAGATTCACAGCTATCCACTCGTTGAAGGACTCCTTTATTGTCGTCTGTACTGACGACAATGAAGCATCCAAACTCATGGACGACACTACAATGAAGACACTCAGAGACCGACAGTTCAACATATCTCCTCCATTCTTGCTGGCGAAACATTTCGTTTTTGTAAAATGATTGGACAAGATCGTCACATCCTTATCACCTGCTGACCTGAAGACCTTTTTCGAGGAACAAAACACTTGGGCCTCGGTAGACACCATCACCAGAATTCCTAACGTCTCTTCAATGATCAAAATCACATTTTCAAACATCGATATGGCTACCCAAGTGCTCTTTGACGGACTAGCCATCTCATACTACCATATACATCCACGCCACATAGAATCAGAATGCTTCGCTGGAACTGTTACTCATACCGTCACTCAACGAACGATTGTCCCATTAAAGAAAAGAAATTCTGTTCCAACTGCGGAAAAGAAGTCACGACTTCAAAGCCTGCACCATCACCAATGCCACTCCAACATGCCTAAGCTGCAAAGGTACTCATCATGCCCTTGGAGCCAAATGCCCACTAAGAAAAGAAGTGCTGTCTAAGAAAACCAAAAAATCTAAGAACAGCCCCAAATTGCCAACATATGCAGCCATAACAAATTTCCAGTCTGACATCACTAGAATACTTCAAGCCACACAACAGTTCTCTCTACCCAGCAACTCCCTCTCTCCACTTCCGGACGCGACTCCTTCCAAGGTGCTGTATTGCATGGTGTATGCGAACCTTGCTAATACAGCCAACCCCGGCACCTTCAACACCACCATCAACGAACTATTCCGTCTTAACAACATGCCTGCCTTCGTCTTCCCGGATTTCACACCTTCAGCTGACATCCTCAAGATTCTTCCCAACGTAGTGAACTTCACTACACCTGTTGACCTGTCTAGTTCTGCCCAAGCAACTGTTCCTGAAACTTGCACAACCACCTCCACGGCCGTCAACACTGCTCATCCTGCCTTAACCACCGTCTCCCACGCCTCCCAACCTGCTGTTACACCACCATTACACCTCTCCACTGCTCCTGTCGACCCTCAAGTTACCTGCTAGCACCATTGTAGACTCGTCTACTAAATCCACTTCAGAAGAAGATATTGACGACTCCAGTACACCCTCATGGGAAAACCTTACTTTCTACACTGCTCCATCAAACACTGACACCATGACCTGCACAGGACTCTACAAAGGCCTCGGTGCTGGAACAGTCAAATTTGCTTGCGAGTCACCTCTTCACTTCACACTCACCCAAGTTCTGGAATTCATCAAGTCCCTACGTTTCACCTTTGGAAATAAGACAAAACATTACCACCTCTCTAGGAGCAGCTTCGAGAAATCTGAAAATGGCTCCTCTACAAACCTGCCTCCTTAACCACGTCAAATAACACCAGTGAGCTGCTCTCTGATGTTCCTACCTGCCTGCCCTGTCCTGCAACCTAGCCTGCTGCCAGCTTCTCAAGACTGAAGACCTCCAACCACCACAAGGCCGTTATAACTGAGCCTGCTCATCCTGTTTCTCCATTCTGTTCCACGAGCGCCTAGCTGCTGGCACTTTCTCTACCACTGTGGATACACCTCTCCAACGTTATTCTTCGCATGTTTCGTCTTCCCAGTTCACCCCACATGGGGTCTTGCCTAAACTCTCTTGATTTTGATTAGTCTCTCATGGGGAACCTCTATGAAAAGCTTTATTAAAGTCTAGGTAAACACAATTTGCTTATCCATTTCTTTCCTTAACAATTTCTGTAAATCTGTCATAAAAGCTTAAATTTGATATACTACATGAATGTACAGACGAGTAAGTTATTATTCTCTAAATTGAATTCACGTATCGCTAATATACAACACTTGTCAACGAAACCGGCCTATAGTTTAAAGGGGTCTTTCCCTGTCACCTTTGTTAAAGGACAAAATATGTGCCATCTTTTATGTGTTAGATAATTTACCATTTTGTAGTGAGATATTAAAAAAAAGATATCCGCATATTGTAATAATTTATCTTTTTATTTTTTTTTTATTTTTTAGTATTCTCTAATTAGACCGTGTCTACTTCAAAATATCTTCTGAGAAGACACAAACTTTCTATTCAAAACTTCACAAATTTAATCCTCTATCTCAGTGACTTTGCCCTCGTCATTTATTCTTTGTATATTGTATTTAACGTTTAGTTTTCAGGTTATGTTGTAAATTTTCTCCGTTGCTGGAGCAAACACTAACTTTTATATTGGCGGTTTGTTGCTGCCTCTCTTATTCTTGTGGCTTCATTTATATGCTGATGTGTAAAAAAATAAACTGTCATTAAGAGTTCATCAGGTAATGAAAGTTCCCTAAGCATATGTGATCTCTCATTTATCCTGGCGAACTATTCTCTTTCCCAGGAATTATTAAATGAAGGAATGAGCAAATGAGAGAGATAGAGAGAACGAGTGTGTGTGTGTTAGTTACCATTTTGTCCTAGGCACATGTCGATTAGACACTAGGCCTGTTGTATGTATGTGTGTGTGTGTGTGTAACGAAACACTTCGAAATGTTTCGGCCCCGCCGGGAATTGAACCCGGGCCCTCCGTGCGTGAAGCAAGAGCGCTAGCCACCATGCCATCGGGGCGTGTGTGTGTGTGTGTGTGTACTCACCTAATTGTGGTTGCAGGGGTCGAGACTCAGCTCCTGTGTGTATGTGTGTGTGTGTGTATCTGTCTGTCTGTATCTGTTTGTCTGTCTGCGTGCCTGTACATATATATGTATGTATATATATATATATATATATATATATATATATATATATATATATATATATATATATATACTGTAATAAGATCACAGTAAACAGGTTATATCACAATATGCAAAACAACCACTGTGAAAGAATAGCGAAATTCCAAGCAATCTCGTAACTTCTCATATTATCAAGGAACTATAAAAAACAAAACATCAACACAAAGGCATATAAAGGGTCAAGACTACACCTCACAATCACGTCACTACAACAAGACTACACCTCACAATCACGTCACTACAAGACTACACCTCACAATCACGTCACCACAACAAGACTACACCTCACAATCACGTCACCACAACAAGACTACACCTCACACACGCGTGACAACACCCGACTCTGTGAAACCCACCTGATACTCTACCCCAAGCATTAAAATTTTTTACTTGTCTAATATATCATTAAATTCTTCCCAAACTTTATTAATTATAAATTAATTCAATATAAACCAAAAGAAATATTCATATTATTTTCAAAACTGCTTTTTATGAAACATGATTCTATTATATTCCTCTCAACCATGGACTTGCTTGATACAACTTTCTCAGCATTTTGAAAATCCATTGGATGGTTAAAATCTCTCACATGAATAAATAGAGCATTAGAATCTTGTCCAGTTCTAATGCTATATTTATGTTGTTTTAATCTTAGTTCAAGACTTTTACCAGTTTGACCGTAGTAAACTTATCGTAAATTTTACAAGGAATCTTATACACACATCCGTCAGCATTTTGGGGGGAATTCTTTATCAAGTTTTTTTTTACTGTATCAAGATTTTTAAATACAACTTTGATATTAAAAGTCTTAAGAAGAGAAGGCATATCAACCAAGTTTTCATGGTAAGGGAGAACCAACATATTTTTAGTTGAATAAGGTTGGTTGTCCCTTTTTGGATGGTAAAAAGTATTTCTAGTAATTTTAAAAGATTTACCAATTACGTTTCTTGGGTATTTTAGATCATTAGCTATTTCGTAAATTTTGGATATTTCTTCATCTATGAACTCTTGACTAAAAATACGTAAAGCTCTCAAAAACATTGATGAGAAAACCGACAGTTTAACTCTATCTTGATGTGAAGAATAATAGTGTATATAGGAACAGTTATTTGTAGGTTTTCTGTTAATAATTTCCCCCAAAATTCTGAATATAAGATGTCTATGAGATTCCTTGTAAAATTTGCGATAAAGTTTATTACGGTCAAACTGGTAAGTCTAAAATTAAAACAACATAAATATAGCATTAGAACTAGACAAGATTCTAATGCTCTGTTTATTCATGTGAGAGATTTTAACCATCCAATGGATTTTCAAATGGCTGAGAAAGTTGTATCAAGCAAGTCCATGGTCGACAGGAATATAATAGAATCATGGAAAAATAAACACATAAGCAGTATAATGTGATCCTTTATTGACAACGTTTCTCCCACGCAGTGGGCTTTATCGAGTCGAAACGTTGTCAATAAAAGATCACATTATACTGCTTATGTAGATGAATGGTTCAGAGAACCGACAAGTTGCTTATGTATTTATTTTTCCATTGTGTCAGTATTTTATACCATTTATTTCCATAATAGAATCATGTTTCATAAAAGGCAGTTTTGAAAATAATATGAATATTTCTTTTGGTTTATATAAATTTAATTCATTTATTTATTAAAGTTTGGGAAGAATTTAATGATACATTAGACAAGTAAAAAATTTTAATGCTTGGGTAGAGTATCAGGTGGGTTTCATAGAGTCGGGTGTTGTCACGAGTGTGTGAGGTGCAGTCTTGTTGTAGTGACGTGATTGTGAGGTGCAGTCTTGTTGTAGTGACGTGATTGTGAGGTGTATTTTATAGTTCCTTGATAATGTGAGAAGCCACGAATGAGCTTGGAATTTCGCTATTTTTTCGCAGTGGTTGTTTTGCACGCACACGCACACACGCACACACACACACACACACACACACACACACACACACACATATATATATATATATATATATATATATATATATATATATATATATATATATATATATATATATATATTTCTTGCATAAAATAAAAAGAAATCTTTAACAGTTTTTCCGACCAGATCTGACTGGTCTCATAAGTTTTCAAGCATCGATAATACGAATATATCATACCACCTTTTCGCTGATGTGTTTCATAACAGATGGATAGTGTGTATGTTGTATTGAGGCGACCCACTACAAATATTGCTCGCTGTGATTCATTGTACCCAGACCTCTTCGTATTGGATAACAGTGCACAGGGAAAAACACAGTGAACAAATTAAAACAAAAGAATAATTGGCGTGTAACCAAAGGCTTGATAGCTTGGAAAAGGGAGGAATGGAAAAGTGAGCTTCTGCTACCTGTGGTGGTAACTACACACCTGATGTGGTGACCTCCACTCGCCTGTGGTGGTCATCTCCACATATCGGTGGTATTCACCACGCACTTGAGGTGTTTGCCACGATCCTGGTGCTCGCCACAAACTTCTGATATTCGCCAAACACTGTGGCGACCACAGGTTGCGTGTGGAGATGACCTCCACATGCCTGTGGTTATACACTTGCGAAGCTGAAATCGAGAAACTTTTAGCCAAGAATATTTAGGAATGTCAACAGTCTTTCATAATCCTACACATGAAACAAGGTATGACTATGATGGAGTATGCAGTACTAACATGGATTTACATCTAATTATGCATGTACTGAAACGAAAGAGAATGCATCAGTTCGCAGCAGCATGAGTTTCGGAGCTTAGGAAAATGACCTATTAAAAAAGAGAATAGACGAACTGAATCTTTTTTATTTAGTGCTTAGAGATAGCAAGTATATATGGAGGCGAACGACTTGGGTAACGCAGCATCGAAATGAGTTGTGGGTATATAAGAAGAGGGACGTAGTAATTAAAACGTATGAGGCCTGACCACTTAAGTTTCGCTTTAAGTGTTCATCACGCCGTAACGACTGGGCCACAGTGACATTAATAAAGAAATGGAAGGACCAGAAAATAAATGATCGCAATACAAAAAAAGGTCAGCGAAGTTGACAGGGCGATAGGAAACGATTGTTTGAATGGCAGGAATGTGGGATATTGAGAAGTAGACGGAAAATAAGGACATGAATGAACTATAGCAGAAAATATTTCATCAAAATCACAGTAAACAAAAACTGTAATGATCTGGAAAAATACATGGTAGGGGCAGATTAAATACACAGCTTTAGGAATAGGTATAATAGGGTTCACTTGGAAAAGTTTAAGCAAATCCAAGCTTGATCAGTTTAGACACACACACACACAGTCGAGAACTTTCATACATCAATAAAGGATCTCTGTAGCACTCTATTCCTGCAATTCACCCTCCATGCTCTCAAGAGCGCTTGCATACATGTATTCTGGTGGCCTTCCGCAAATCCCATCCACGTTAAGACAGCATATAGTGCACACTCCCGGGAGACTATTCATTCCCAGGAAACTCTCTCACTTAGATAAACAGTCGCTGGCGATCATCCACTCAGCTAAGAATTTATAATTTATCACTGGACGTTCTTAGGGCTTTTACCAAAATTTTCCCCCAGCCAAACTTTCCAACACAAGTCTAACACTGAAATCCTGGTTCACAAGAGCTTTTCCATAACACTACTTTCGCGTCGCTGGAAGCTGCCGCTCTTCGTGAGTGAGGCGTCGATGTTTATCGAAGGCTTCCCCAGGCCGTGTTGCTGCTGCCAGCGAACGCTACTTAATTGTTTGGATAAGTCTCGATCCACTCGTAATATATCCCTACCTAGGCACGCCTACATTCTCGAGAGGTATCCTTCAGTATATTGCTTGTTTAACTTCTTGCAAGATAAATTAATCAAAATCTTTATCGAAATGTGAATTATAATTCAGAAATCAAGCACCGGTTTCACTGTATGTCCATCTGTTAGAACTATCTCCATGGGGGAGCGCTAAAACAGTAGGAGCCATACCACGCTTGGGGACTGGGAGGCAGTCAGGTACGATCCAACAGGTGGAAGGGTCCAATTTCTTGGATGAAGAGCCCCTCTTCGATACCAGTGACAAATGCTCATAAACCTTGAGGGATACATGTGTTCGTCAGCGGTGTGTTTCTGCTACTTCGTCTGGACTGATGGTCTGGCGCGGTAGGGAGGTTCTGGGTAGCTCCTCATCATGCTGTTCATGCTATTCATCATACTAACACCTGCAGTGATATAGTTAGCCTCCAATACGCGTTTATACATTGCTAGGATATAGCACATACTTAACACACCCTCTCTCATCACACCACCAGTGTCATCATCACAACTATACTCATCACACTGCCACTGTCATTACACCGCCACTGTAATCAAACAAGTTACTCATCACATAAATGTCGTCACCCCACTATAACCATCACATTACCACTATACTTATCTCACCACCAACACTTCCATTCTCGATGACTGAATTGTATAAAGTTAATTGTGATTGTTGTCTATTCGTACTCTAGGAAGATACAGTGAGTCGTAAAAAGGTATATTTATGTTTTTTTTTTTAGTTAGTAGTGAGGATGTGACGAAGCACAGACAAGTTATTTCAGCCTTCTTGTTAATACTGCTTCCTTAATGAACGAGAGAGAGAGAGAGAGAGAGAGAGAGAGAGAGAGAGAGAGAGAGAGAGAGAGAGAGAGAGAGAGAGAGAGAGACACACACACACACAGACAGACAGAGAAATGATGTGGAAACCTTGGACCTCTTGAAGAAAGAGCTCTTGATCTTCATTATAAGCGATAACACGATTTCCTCAACTAATTTTCATCCTCCAGGAATAATTTCGGATTTGAAAAATTCATGTTCCGAATAAAAACTCGTTTAATCTGTGGTCCTGAGGAGGAGTGTCGCGTATTATGGAGTGCCTCTCACTTGATTAGATTCCCAACACAACAATCAGTTCACTCCGCTCCTCTACTTGAACCGCCAGTTATCGTCTGGTTGCTCTGCATCGCCGCTAACAGTGATACTGCGTTGTGCTGCAGCTCCTGGTCCCAGGTGTGAGGAGAGTGCATCGCCCCTAACAGAGATACTGCGTTGTGCTGCAGCTCCTGGTCCCAGATGTGGGGAAAGTGCATAGCCTCTAGTAGTGATACAGCATTGTGCTGTAGCTCCTGGTCCCAGGTGTGGAGAGAGTGCATAGCACCTAGCAGTGATACTGCATTATGTTGTAGCTCCTGGTCCCAGGTGTGTAAGGGTGGTGAGAGTTGTGAAGATGGAGCTTTACACAATTAACCCGCAATTTGGAAAGAAAATTATAGACGAAGTTTCGGTTCGTCCTGAAACTTATCAAGTCGCACGATTCAGAGAGAAATAGGAAGAAAAATCATAAGGCAGATCATTAGGTCATTGGACGAAGTGAAGAGGAAGACAAAAGATAGTGAAGGCATAGAAATATCTGTGAAGGGATTCATGAAAACTAGTTAGCTGAATTTATATTTTGGAAGTGATAAATACTATACTTTTACCTTGTTAATTGGAAAGTAAAAAAAAAAAAATTTCAGCTGGGTCACAAAATTAGCATTAGCCGATCAGAGATTTGCAGAGTCAACTCTATTCCATGGTTTGTTTGTTCACATGAAGAGACGAGGCTGGCAATCAACGTTGACAGCGACGTCACCCTTCCAGTAGTTAGTCAGCCTCTATACACCCAGAGGTACGCGTCACTCGGTGTTTATAAGCTGACAAAGTATTTAGTTCATATTTTCAAGATTTAAGCAGTCTTGATTGATAATAATCAATGCAGTCAATGAATGTCAATAATCTCTAGTTGTCGAAACACCTAAAGCTAGAAAAAAAACAATAAATCTGCACCTGCGACCATTGAAAGGAAGTGCCTGGGGCTCTGACGCCAAGAACTTGGAGAAGGTATATTGAACTCGCGCGCCGCAGATGACATTATTTATTTAAGGGAATAAGTTAGGAGGTAAGAGGCTTGGAAGATGGATGTACTCGTGAGAGGGAAATCAGAGTGCGTGCGTGTGTGACTGGGGACGAGTGTGTGAGAGGGCGGAAGAGAGATATACCGGATGAGGACAGGAATGAATCATGTGGAGAATATTGGCAAAAGTAGGCAGAAGAGTTTGGAGAGACGTGTGTAGCTTGGAAGATGTGCTGGGGGGGAGGGGCGGCAAGAGTGCAAAGAGGTTGATTGAAGTGTGGGGGAAAGTAGGAGGGTAAAGAGGAGGAATAGAGGGAAGGGAAGGTAAGTGTAGATGGGTGGGGTGGACTGTGTAATGGTGTAGGTTTAGAAAAAGATGTGGAGACTTGAAGTGAAGGGAGGATTGTGGAAAAATATGTGTTGGAGAATGTTTTGATGTATGAGGATGTGTGTGTGCAGGGAAGGAGCACTGATATTAGGTAAGCAAGTATATGGGTGTGTTGGTGGGGTAGAAAAGGGGAAAGAGCTTCATCTTCTGTACCTATATATTTACCTTTAATAAACGGGAGAGAAAAGTATAATCCCCAGAATTGTCATATTTATGCTTGAATCTATGTGAATTTATGTGAATCTATGTACGAAGTTTTCTTCAACCACTTTTTTGCATAAGTGCTTTCTAGAAACACGCTCATTACCATAACGCTGAGGTTTTCTTTTCTAGCCTTTGTCCGTCTCATTTTTTTTTTTCAAATTTTATATGTCCTCTCGGCCTCGTCTCATCCCTTGTGTACCCTTTCGTCCTAATCCCACCACTTGTATGTCTACTCGTTCGTGTCCCACCCCTTGCAAGTCCATCCTGGTTCCATTTCATGGATATTTCTCACTCTTACCACCCGATTTGCATGTTACCGCAGTTGTTGCCAGGCTCGCCTGGCGCCCTATTAACCAAAGACACATTGCCTAAGCTGCTAATCACCGCCACGCAATTCAACGCCTAATCTCAGCGATGCTTACGTCTCTCAATGAGTGAAAGAGGACTGATCAATCAGTCAATCACTGCTATTCGCTTAGTGACCGCTCACGCAAGAACCGGATCTCCTATGATTTCAGTATAGATTGGTAACTATGGTAATAAAAGGAAGACTAATTCAAACTGGTTAGGGTTTTATTATGAATCATATCCTCGTATTTTTTTTAATTAAATATTAATGCAAAAAATAATACTTAGAACACATAATTAATTTGTTGACAACAGTTTTATTCATTTTTATAAAATCCAGAGATTTTTGAAAGCAGGGGATATTGTACAAAAAAAAACTAAACTTTCCTTCGGTGAATCTTCAACATGGAATATTTGAACCGGACTACATGTACCTTCATACTGGATTGATATATACGAGAAGTATAAAATGAACCTGGTAAAAGGCAGGACTGTTTTAGGCGCAACTATGGAACTTAGCGTCGATGTCCGCTGACCAAATCTCTTCAGATTTCTACCAGAAAACATACAAAAGTGTGCACGAACGTAAAATTTTTCAAGTTCAACTTGAATAATTCCTGCAGTAAATGGCAGATTAGCTCTGTTGAAATGTTTATGTATGCTGCCACTGGTAGCAACAGCCTGGTTGAACAAGAATGAAGGAATTTCGACTCAGAAAACAAGCATGGAGATCATCTTGCTGGATTATGATGGTTTGGTGTATGTGGCTATTAAATGAGATCACCTTCGTCCTTGTGAAACATGATGGAAATAGTGTTTTTAACCATATAAATATAAAACAACATGAGTTTTGTGGGTCTACTGCCCCGTGCTTGGGAGGTCTTCCTCCTACAGATGAGTCAAATTCAATTTCGAAGCAATCTTTCAATAAAGCTACCCCTTATTAAAGCCACCAATGTTTTATTATAGTTATTTTATGAGTACTTTTATGAAGAAGCATTACTGGTTTTACTACTAAGAGCTGTACAAAAGAATTAAAGCAACTAGGGTATTAACTTACTCTATATCATCCAGGTACTTTATGATGTGTTTGCTACACGATGGTTACACAGGAGTAGTCTTAAGTCTCCTACTCTAAATGAAATAAAAGTGGAAGTAATTTCGAGAGACAGACAGACTGACAGTTACACACACATGCACACACCCGTCTTGGAATACACTGCTTGATTTGTAAATTTCTGAGGGCGGGTGAGGAATGAGGACTCCAGGCATATTTACCTTAATCGGCAGGAAAGACGACCCATGTCAGGTTATTTTTCCCCCGACCCTAACACAGGTCGCCAGTCATAATTGGTTCAAGTCTAAGGACAGATAAAGGTGCTGTAATGGGGTCTGTCTGAGCTTGAGAAGCTGTAATAATGAATACAAAATGAGTTAAAATTCATAGAAGCTACAAGAAAATGCATATGGAAAAATACTATTAAGAAATAAAATGTTTTGGAAAACGTATGTTGTGAAATCATTAACTGAAAAAAATGTTGGAGGATTTTTTTGTAAAGGAAGGGGGTTGGGGGTTATAAAAGTACATCAGTAAAAAAAGACCAAAGAAAAAACATTGTATTAGTTGAAAAAAACATTTTTGAAAAATATTGAAAATATAAGACGAAAAAAATTCCAATATATTTAAAAAAAATAAACTTTTATGACTTAATTTCTAATGAAAGTAGAAAAAAATGCAATTAATAAAGTTAAATGAATTTTGTTAAAGTACCCTAAAATAAATTCTATTAAAATATGCTGTGAAAGTGGGATAATAAGTATCTATGCAGTTTGAATTTGATTCAAGGTTAGTTAAGAGCTAGAAGCTAATTTTCAACTAACAAGCCTCACAGGAAGTGAAATGTGAGCACATCCCCGCGATGTGAGCACATCCCCGCGATGTGAGCACATCCCCGCGATGTGAGCACATCCCCGGGGAAAACACTCTCACGGTGACTGTTTATGCATCCAGAGCAAATGTGAATGGAAGAAAGGGGGGAGGAAGAGGACCAGAGATGATTACATGGAAAAGATGGAGGAACAGAAGAGAAGACTGATAAACAGGTGGAAGTAAACATGAAGAAATTGAAAAGTAGAGACGGAAGAATGGAGGTCATATAATAATTATTGCAATATTTCGGAAAGAGCTAAACCCGTGTGGGTAATTAAACCTAAAGAAAATTAGAAGGGATAAGGAGTAGGGAATGAGTGGAATGGAGGATATAAGAGGCGAGTGAAGATGAAAAAGGAGAAAAAAACGAGGGGGAAGATGAGGAAGAAGAAAGAGGGAAAGGTAGAGAGGAAAAGTGAGTAGGAAAGAGGTAATTCTCTCTCCAGGGGACCCGAGGTAGTTGTCGCTACAGTGCGGGGGAAGAGAGAGGAAGATATTGTTTTTCCAAGCTGTGGTTGTTGTGGTGAAGTAATCGGGGAAGTTGTTGTGGTAGTGCTACAATATATTAGATGTTATTGATTAGTTGTGGTTGCTGTAAACCTATCGGGATGTTCTGGCTATGGAGTTGTGGGTGTTGTAGTGTATCTGATATTATCGGGAAGATGTTATTGATACAATGTAAGTGATGTTATCTGAAAGATGTTGTGGTAGTGTTATCAGGAAGATGTAGGTGTCATGTAATTAATGTTATCGGGATGTGGTTGTGTAGATGTTACTCAGAAATGTTTTTGTAGGGGAAGTTTATTTTGGGTCAATGGGGGAAAGAGGTGTTGTAGGAGAGAATCGCTGTGGGGAAAGTTTTTTCTGGGAAAATGCCTGTTTTGAGGGAGAATTGCTGTGGAGTAGTTTTTTTGGGTGAGTAGTTATGGGGAGAGTTATGAAGATGAATTGTGGTAGAAGTTTATGAGAGTTGTAGGGTAAAAATGGTTGTAAGAGGAGTTGTGGGGTAACGACCGTTGAAAAGGTGGAATTGCTACCTATGTGGGTTGTTGTATGGGAGTTACTGTAAAGGAAAGTTGTAGCAGTAGTTGTGGGATGGCTGATGTCATGGACAAAATTGTTGCAAGTTCTTGTTGAAGCCGACTGAGACTTAATTATGAAATTTCAGTAAAAATAGTAAGAATGAATGTATAATATATGACATCCCTAAATACTCTCCAAAATCCAAGTGAATTAATTTTCTTCGTAATATAGTTATGGTTGAAAAATATATGTAAAATCATAATTGCTTTAGATTCAGAATGAATATTAATGCTAATTGCTATTAGGAAACTAAAAAAATAGAATTTTGTTACAGAATTCGTTCGCTGTGTCTCTGAAACGTATAACATGAAACGTTCTTTACAGAAATAAACACACGTTCCTGATAGGGGGTGCCTAGACCAGAGTGCTGCACACACCTGAGATCCATTCTTCGTCTCTCAATACGAAAGCTTACTGCCGAAAGCTTTGAAAACGCAAGTGGAGACCCAGATTTATTGAGGTAAAGTTTCGCTCAGTGTAGAGCTTTCATCATGTCAATCACTGACTTGATAAAGCTCTTCTCAGAGCTCAACGTTGTCACAGTTAGAGCTTGCTCAGCACCGTGTTTTTATTCTCATAGATTCGTCTCGGCTATTAGATAAGTCAACTGGACACTTTAAAGCGGACACGACGGGCTCTTGCATGACAGGTGTGCTCTTGCATGAGAGGTGTGCTCTTGCACGACAGGTGTGATCTTGCACGACAGGTGTGATATTGCACGACAGGTGTGCTCTTGCACGACAGGTGTGATCTTGCACGACAGGTGTGCTCTTGCACGACAGGTGTGCTCTTGCACGACAGGTGTGCTCTTGCACGACAGGTGTGTTCTTGCACGACAGGTGTACTCTTGCATGACAGGTGTGCTCTTGCATGATAGGTGTGCTCTTGCATGCCAGGTGTGCTCTTGCATGCCAGGTGTGCTCTTGCATGACAGGTGTGCTCTTGCATGAGAGGTATGCTCTTGCATTACGTGTGCGTTCTTGCACAAAAGGTGTACTCTTGCACAACAGGTATGCTCTTGCACAACAGGTGTGCTCTTGCACAACAGGTGTGCTCTTGCACAACAGGTGTGCTCTTGCACAACAGGTGTGCTCTTGCACAACAGGTGTGCTTTTGCACAACAGGTGTGCTTTTGCATGACAGGTATACTCTTGCATGACAAGTATGCTCTTGCATAACAGGTATGCTCTTGCATGACAGGTATGCTCTTGCATGACAGGTGTGCTCTTGTATGACATGTATACTCTTGCACAACAGGTGTGCTCTTGCATGGTAGGTATGCTCGTGCATGAGAGGTGTGCTCTTGCACGACAGCTGTGGTCTTGCATGACAGGTGTGCTCTTGCACGACAGGTGTGCTCTTGCACGACAGGTGTGCTCTTGCATGACAAGTGTGATCTTGCATGACATATGCTCTTGCACAACAGGTATGCTCTTGCCCAACAGGTGTGGTCTTGCACAACAGGTGTGGTCTTGCACAACAGGTGTGCTCTTGCACAACAGGTGTGGTCTTGCACAACAGGTGTGCTCTTGCACAACAGGTGTGCTTTTGCACAACAGGTGTGCTTTTGCACAACAGGTGTGCTTTTGAACAACAGGTGTGCTCTTGCACGACAGGTGTGCTCTTGCACGACAGGTGTGCTCTTGCACGACAAGTGTGCTCTTGCACGACAAGTGTGCTCTTGCACGACAAGTGTGCTCTTGCACGACAAGTGTGCTCTTGCATGACAGGTGTGCTCTTGCATGACAGGTGTGCTCTTGCATGACAGGTGTGCCCTTGCATGACAGGTGTGCCCTTGCATGACAGGTGTGCCCTTGCATGACAGGTGTGCCCTTGCATGACAGGTGTGCTCTTACATGGCAGGTGAGCTCTTGTTCAGCAGGTGTACAAGAATCAGAGATAATGAGAAGCTGGAGGGGGGGGGGGTAGACATATTTACAGAAATAAAAAAGTCGAAAAAATATGAAAACTTTTTCTTAATGAAAAATAGTGCATAAATCTGGCCACATTTTGATGCAATTTGCTTGTTTATACCATTTTGTTTCTAAGTGTTTTTACAGCAATTTTTTTTTGTCATCAAAAGGGCAAGATGCCGTATTGTATTCTTTTTACTCCGAAAATTATGAGTTTTGTGAAAGTTTTTCAAAATACTTTACATGGCATCTTTTATGATACTAATATACGAGTGAGAAGAGTGGCAGCGACTCAGTTACCCCTTACACTGCAGAAATGGGAGGGTGTTGCCCTTACACTGCAGAAATGGGAGGGTGTTGCCCTTACACTGCAGACATGGGAGGGTGTTGCCCTTACACTGCAGAAATGGGAGGGTGTTGCCCTTACACTGCAGAAATGGGAGGGTGTTGCCCTTACACTGCAGAAATGGGAGGATGTTGCCCTTACACTGCAGAAATGGGAGGATGTTGCCCTTACACTGCATAAATGGGAGGATGTTGCCCTTACACTGCAGAAATGGGAGGGTGTTGCCCTTACACTGCAGAAATGGGAGGGTGTTGCCCTTACACTGCAGAAATGGGAGGGTGTTGCCCTTACACTGCAGAAATGGGAGGGTGTTGCCCTTACACTGCAGAAATGGGAGGGTGTTGCCTTTACACTGCAGAAATGGGAGGGTGTTGCCCTTACACTGCAGAAATGGGAGGGTGTTGCCCTTACACTGCAGAAATGGGAGGGTGTTGCCCTTACACTGCAGAAATAAGAGGGTGTTGCCTTTACACTGCAGAAATGGGAGTGTTGCCCTTACACTGCAGAAATGGGAGGGTGTTGCCTTTACACTGCAGAAATGAAAGGGTGTTGCCCTTACACTGCATAAATAGGAGGGTGTTGCCCTTACACTGCAGAAATGGGAGGGTGTTGCCCTTACACTGCATAAATAGGAGGGTGTTGCTTGTCCCCTGATTTGTGGCATTACATGTCCATAGATTTTCGTAGAAAATAATATTTCTATTTTTCTCAGTAGTTATTCTTCTTCACCATTCAAATTTTTCAGTTATTTGTGAAGATATTGTCATAATGTTTGCACTCAATGCTGAACAATGATGGTTTTCCAAAGTTACAACTGATATTTGAAATATCCTTTACCGATTTTTGTTTTATTGATTTAAAAAAAAAAATCATTTTTTTTTTAAAATCCAAGATAGTGGCATGTCGGTCAAAATCAGTTATAACGTTAGCTTTTTATCTTTCATGTAATGTCAACTAGAACATTTGTACATCTAACCAATTTTGCAAATTCCATAGGTGTGTGATACCCACTAAAAAAAAAAAAATATTTTTCCCTACATATTTTTAAGCAAACTACATAATATTTTTGGATCGACACCATGCCTAGCCCTTCTAGGGCAGGGTAGGTGCCAAAGCTAGAGCTTGCTACCATCTGCAGCTCGCAAGGCTGCCCTTCCCGTCAGCCTCCCTGGGGCGGGGAAGATGGCAGACAAGAGAGGCCTAGCGATTGGACAAATATATGAGTGGGAGGGGCTGGGTTTGATTAGTGTCGAGTACGGGAGTAAATTCTTAGGTAGTGGTGGTTTTGATAAGGACCTGCCTTGTATGGGCCAGTAGGCCTTCTGCAGTGTTCCTCCATTCTTATGTTCTCCCTACCAGCCCCGTGCTGGTGAGGAATGTGGCTAGGCCTGGGGACAGTTGGTCCCAACGATGAGGGGGTACTCGTACCTCCTCCCATGGAAGACATTGGTCTCTGATACTCCCCCGACAGGGAGCCGGAGCCGGGTCGCCATCTGGAATAGACCCGGGCCGGGAGAATTCCCGGCGAATCAACACCTCCTCCTCCTCCTACATAGCATTTACGGTGTACAGGTTCTTAAATTACAGTAAAATTTTCATTAAAATCGATTAGGAAAAAAAATTCTGTCTCTTTTCCCCTGAAGTTTGCAAAGTTAAAAACAACATGTTCTTCATATACTGAGTGAGACTGAGTAGGATAATAAAGGAATGCTTGTAAACTTACTTCACCTTGTTATTTTTATTCATGATCCCCAAGAACGATCATAATATAATAAGTTCTTGGAAAATTCTTGGGTTACCAGTTACTTGCAAATGGCTGTTCTCTTGCTAATAGTAACGAAAAGATAAAAGTCCCAGAACAAACTGTTATTGGGACAAAGTTTCGCTCTGTGTAGCGTTTAAGTACTAATTTGCAAAATAGACAAATGCAGAATGGGCACAATTACAATATTTTGTTTCTTGACTAAACCTTTGTTAAGACTATTGAGAGTACAAGGCAAACAGGGAAATATATAGACGGAGTGAGGACCATAGGTGAGGTGAATATATGAATATCTGTCAAGGTCAAGTCTTGGAATTCGTCGAAGAGGAGTTTTGCAAGCTGAAAATTTCTTTAGCCTTGCATAAGTGATGATGTCTGTGGAGTAGATTAAAGCTGATACTATTGACATCGGGTTTAACTATGCCCTTCCAATGGCTCTTAGATCACAAAGCCTTGAGTTTACGATTAATCCCTTCTGTTACTCGGGCCAGACCAAACTTCTAGTGGGCAGCGAGAACCTTACTTTAGAAACCAGCAACACCTTCCATACAGCCAGGAAATAAGAGAGCAGTCTCCGTGGTATCATGGACAGAATACAGATGATTACATTCGCAGTGTTGTCATCACTTTCATTGTTCATCAGAGGTTCAGGCTCAATCGTGAACTCTCGACACTGTGCTCCAGCAGCCGTTGGAAGGACATTGAGAGACCTGAGACTAGCTTCATTCTACACTACAGGCACCTTCGCACAGACCTCTTGTTCCTAGGAACAGGAGGTCCATATCCCAAGCCAACTTTTTGTTTCCAGGGATACGTTCAAAACGACCACGTATTTAGTGAGCAGATTTTGAGGACAGGAACACAACTGAAAACAATTTTTTTCAGCACTGTGCATATTCACCTGTGTTCAAACAGTCATTGGGAGGACATAATTAGGCCAGAGGCATTTGTATCAACTTCAGTCTTGACCACGGAAACCACCACATATCCAGTATACAGGCAAAAGGGAATTGTCAACAGGCCGAACAAGTCTTTACTCGACCTGCATTACACAGCTCCACCATTATAGATATTCACATGCTCGGGTGATACGCACCTCACCTATTCGCACATATCCCATGTACTCTCAGTAAACTTGAAAAAAAAACTTGGTCCCTAAGCGACACATTGTCTAAAAGTGTCCATTCTGCCATTGAATCTTTGTTTTGCAATTAGTCCATATATTATACCTCTTATGCTCACCAAGTCATATCCTGATAAATCTCATCAATGGACAAAACGCTTTACCAAAAAAAATTGCTCTAAAGCGTGTCTTTTCTTTACGAATACTTTACCACTGATGCTCCTACTTTCTAGGCTTCATTTGCTGGTAGACGGCGCCTCACGTAAGCTTGACCTCTGTCCTGGCATTGCTTGTGACTATTTGTTAATTTCCTAAAGCCTGTGTTTATTGAAGCCCATCTCTGCCAGGCTCGACTGCCATGAAGATAAACACAACATCGTTTTGTCGTGATGAGACCATTAGCTAATTGCCAGAGTATTAAGACTATAGCGATATAAAGCTGTACCCGGCATCTGATATTGGTAATCAACACTAATTCCGCCTTTTGCAATACTATTACAAGTAGAATGGCGAAAATATAAGAACATGAGACGAGGCTCCAAAAACAGTGATATCACCAGACATACAAATGAACTCTTTAAAGGGGATACCTTTATGTTGAAGAGCTCTTGATCCTAGGAACTGCAGCTGCTCTCCCTTTTCAAACCATTTTTACCTCCCATGATGAATGATATGAAAATTTCAGTAATAAAAATAACATTTCCCGATATTAACAACAAAAACAACAATGCAAATATGAAAAAAATCAGTAACTTAAAAATAAATTTAATAATAATAAATATATTATAAAAATTATTATTATTATGCCATTAAAGAACAGTGTTGCACAGAAAACTCCCGTCAATGTCCGAATATCTACACTACGTCCAATTAGAGAGCACAGGGAGGAGGATGGCTTAATCCTAGTGAGCGCTTGGGAGTTTATCCTAATTCAGCGTATGAAGTGATACAGCCTCATTAGAGAGTGTTAAATCACCTCACTTTTACTTCGATGAGGAGAAACGCGTTCACTCGTTTTAATTCATTTGCAGCACTAAACCCGGAAGGGGCATACCAAACTTGGGGGATGGGAGGCAGTCAGGTTTAATTTGAGGAAAGGTGAGATGCTCCAATTTTCCGAATCAAGAGCCCACCACCAGTGTCGAGGTAGTCCACTCCTCGAAGGGAGAAGAAAAAATTCCAAATCTGGACATGTAGCTACTTTCATGGGGCTACCATGATGCTCGTAAAAGGATCTTGATCCACTTAACTGGAACCGCCTTCTTCCTCGGATCAAACTGATGGCCTGCCAATCCCCAGGCACTGTATGGTCCTAAAGGGTTAGCACTTCCCCATGACAACAGACTCGGAAATTGTACAAAACCCATGCTAACCTTTTTAGTGTATGAAAATACACCTAGGTTAAGATCCTTTTCCTCGAGTGAGGTTTGTAGTCTCTGGCCCCCCCTAGACTGTACTCCGTTTGCGGTCTTCTTTGCCCTTCACCAATCTTCATGACTTTGCACTGTGTGTGTGACTGACCTGACTAGGTCAAGGCATTGGCTTAAGTCGGTGGGAGAATTGGACCTGCCTCGCATGGGCAAGTAGGCTTGCTGCAGTGTTCCTTCTTTCTTATGTTCTTATGTGTGTGTTTCTCTTGCCGAATAGGTAAAACTTTCTATTTTGACTTAAATAGCAACGCTCTTCTTGCCGAATAAGGGAAGCAAAAATTTGTGTATGCAATAATTTCGCAAAACTCATTCTGAACGTAACGAAAACAATATATTTCACTGTGTTTGTTTATTATTAAATTATTGCAAACTTATCTAAAATATATTTAGTTGGATTAGGCTACATTAAATTGCACTTGTTATAGTAAGGATAGGTAAGTTTTCTAAGGTTCTTTTTGTACAAAATTATTAGTTTTTACATTAACATAAGTGAAAAAATATATCTTTAAACATATAAGAGAAAAGTTTAAAAAGAACTTAATTTTAAATGAGTTCTTGCTAATTGACCAATTTTACCTATTCGGCACGACATACACACACACACACATACACACGCACGGGCACACACACACAGGAAGGAAGGAATCGGCCAGTCAAAGTGATTTTCAAGGCAGAATCGGGATCCTGTAGGAGAAAGCAAGACTAAGGACATGTCGACGTACCGGTGGGTGTAACTCGACCACGACAGAACACGAGAAGATGGCAGAAACTGAAAGAGAGGATACAAAGACGAAAGGAGGAAAGAGAGGCGAAGCTGGAGATCGACAGGAGAACCCAGACTCAGGAGGAAGATCACATACAACCTCCCTCACAACCACCTACAGAAGCCCCGCAACCAGGACAACCCCAATGCAACCAAACATTCTAACCCAAAACACACATGCCATACCCAATGCCCCCACCCACCTCATTACAAACTCCACCTTCACAGCAACCACCCATAGTTCCTCATCAGGTCTCCCACTTCCCCAACCCCAACATACCCCCCAGACCAGTTTTAAAAAAGAAATTGAAAGTTTGGTATACAAATGCAGACAGAATAACAAATAAGTGTGAGGAGTGGCATGAAAGAATCAAGGAGACATCTCCAGACATAACAGCACTCAAAGAAACGAAACTCAGCAGGATGATGACAGATGCAGTCTTTCCACCTGGATATCAAATCCTGAGGATAGATAGAGGGAGCAGAGGGAGAGGAGTAGTTGCACTGCTCATTAAAAACCGATGGGGATTTTAGGAACTGGAAGGAATGGATGGAATGGGCGAAAGGGACTACATAATAGGAACAATCCAGTCTGAGGTCCATAAGGTGGTAATTGCAGTAATGTACAACCCACTACAGAACTGCAGGAGGCCAAGAGAAGAATACGAAGAGAGCAACAGAGTAATGGTAGACACACTAGCCGAGGTGGCCAGAAGAGCTCACATGGGAAGAGCAAAGTTACTAGTTATGGGTGATTTCAATCACAAGGAGATTGACTGAGAAAACCTGAAGCCCCATGGGGGTCCCGAAACATGGAGAGCCAAGATGATGGATGTAGTACTGGAAAACCTCATGCATCAACATGTTAAGAGACACTAACAGAGAGAGAGGTGAGGATGATCCAGCAAGACTGGACCTAGTATTCACCTTGAGTAGTTCGAACATCGATGATATCACGTACGAAAGACCCCTTGGAGCTAGTGATCATGTGTTTCTGTGCTTTGATTACATAGTTGATCTACAAGTGGAGAGGGTAGCAGGAATAGGACGGGAAAAACCAAACTACAAAAAGGAAGACTACACATTCATGAGGAACTTCCTGCAAGGCGTTCAGTGGGAGAGAGAATTGGCAGGAAAACCAATAAAAGAAATGATGTACTATGTGACAACAAAATGCCAGGAGGCAAATGAGAGGTTTGCTCCCAAGGAAAACAGAAATAATGGGAAAATCAGAATGAGTCCTTGGTTCACCCAAAAGTGTCGGGAGGCAAAAACTAAGTGCACTAGAGAATGGAAAAAGTACCGAAGACAAAGGACCCAAGAAAATAAAGAGATTAGCCGAAGAGCCAGAAACGAATATGCACTGATAAGAAGGGAGACTCAGCGACAATACAAAAATGATATAGCATCGAAAGTCAAGTCTGACCTGAAGCTGTTGTATAGCCACATCAAGAGGAAAACAACAGTCAAGGACCAGGAAATCAGGCTGAGGAAGGAGGGGAGTCCGCAAGAAACGACCAAAAGGTATGTGAGGAGTTCAACATGAGATTTAAAGAAGTATTTACAGTGGAGACAGGAAGGACTCCAGGAAGTCAGAATAGGGAGGTACACCAACAAGGGATACACCAACAAGTGCTGGATGAAATACACAACCGAGGAGGAGGTGAAGAAGCTGCTATGTGAACTTGATACCTCAAAGGCGGTGGGACCAGACAACATCTCTCCAATTGTTCTTAGAGAGGGAGCAAAGTTGCTGTGTGTGCCACTAACAATAATCTTAACACATCCATTGAAACTGGACAACTGAGCTGTGGAAGATGGCAAATGTCGTCCCAATTTTTAAGAAAGGAGACAGACACGAGGCATTAAACTACAGACCTGTGTCACTAATGTGTATAGTATGCAAAGTCATGGAGATCATCAGCAGGAGAGTGGTGGTGCACCTAGAAAGACACGAGCTTATAAACGACAACCAGCACTGTTTCAGGGAAGGAATATCGTGTGTCACAAACCTCCTGGAGTTTTATGACAAAGTAACGGAAGTAAGACAAGAGAGGGGTGGATAGACTGCATTTTCTTGGACTGCAAGAAATCCTTCGACACAGTTCCTCACAAGAGGTTAATGCAAAAGTTAGAGAATCAGGCACACATAAGAGGAAAGGCATTGCAATGGATCAGAGAATATCTGAGAGGGAGACAATGTTATGTCGTTTTCCCTTT
The DNA here is from genome assembly GCA_009830355.1 of Cherax destructor. Classification (NCBI taxonomy): domain Eukaryota; kingdom Metazoa; phylum Arthropoda; class Malacostraca; order Decapoda; family Parastacidae; genus Cherax; species Cherax destructor. The sequence goes on from WNWK01000441.1 coordinate 87,090, forward strand.
TTCTTTGATGGTATGATGTACAGGTTAGGAATTCTCTTATTCTTAGCATAAGCATACACTCCCAGCTGTCCTACTAGGACAGCCACATGGTCCCTTCTGAAACAATTAGCCCTCCTTTTCTCTTGAGGGCCTTAACCCAGTGTTTTGACACACTGTAATCACCCTGGGTATAATGGTTACATCACTATAAAGTAAAAATCTTACTTCAGGAGCACTCAAATCCTGCCCAGAAATAAGAAAGACAAGTGCATCCTAAGAGCTTGAATTCACCAAGGAGAGTGAGAGGGAGGGAGGGGCCTAGCTAGGATCCTCCCACCCAAAACAAACAAAAGAATTTCAACAAGCACAATTCCCTAGCTACCACAATAATTGTTTATCTCATACACCTTATTTTACTTTTACAAAAATAAATACAATTTTATAAACTACTTATTTAAATGTGTGTGTGTGAGTATAGTACAATATATTATTATACTGATAAAAACAGGCTTGACCCAGCTGCCTCTCAGCCATAAGAGTGATCTGCTCTTAAGACAATTAAGCAACTCTGATTCCATCAATTCAATATAATTAGGTATTCCAGAGTAACTGTTACTTAAATACATCAATACATGTTGGGTCCTATAGCCCCATAACAGGCAACAACGCGTCATGGTACGTGACGAGGTGTCAGAGTGGGCGCCCGTAACGAGCGGGGTTCCACAGGGGTCAGTCCTAGGACCTGTACTGTTTTTGGTATATGTGAATGACATAACGGAAGGGATAGACTCAGAAGTGTCCCTGTTTGCAGATGATGTGAAGTTAATGAGGAGAATTAAATCGGTCGAGGATCAGGCAGGACTACAAAGAGACCTGGACAGGCAACAAGGCTGTCCAGCAACTGGCTCCTTGAATTTAACCCCGCCAGATGCAAAGTCATGAAGATCAGGGAAGGGCAAAGAAGGCCGCAGACAGAGTATAGTCTAGGTGGTCAAAGACTGCAAACCTCACTCAAGGAAAAAGATCTTGCAATGAGTATAATACCGAGCACATCTCCTGAGGCGCACATCAACCAGATAACTGCTGCAGCATACGGGCGTCTGGCAAACCTAAGAATAGCGTTCCGATACCTCAGTAAGGAATCGTTCAAGACTCTGTATACCATATACGTGAGGCCCATACTGGAGTATGCAGCATCAGTTTGGAATCCACACCAGGTCAAGCATGTCAAGAAATTATAGAATGTGCGAAGGTTTGCAACAAAACTAGTCCCAAAACTAAGGGAATTGTCCTACGAAGAAAGGTTAAGGGAAATAGGCCTGATGACACTGGAGGACAGGAGGGTCAGGGAAAACATGATAACGACATATAAAATACTACGAGGAATTGTCAAGGTGGACAAAGACAGGATGTTCCAGAGATGGGACACAGAAACAAGGGGTTACAATTGGAAATTGAAGACTCCGATGAGTCAAAGGGATGTTAGGAAGTATTTCTTCAGTCATAGAGTTGTCATGAAGTGGAATAGCCTAGAAAGTGACGTAGTGGAGGCATGAACCATACATAGTTTTAAGACGAGGTTTGATAAAGCTCATGGTGCAGGGAAAGAGAGGTCCTAGCAGCGATCAGTGAAGAGGCCTGGCCAGGAGCTATGACTCGACCCCTTCAACCATAAAAAGGTGAGTGCAAATAAGTGAGTACACACACACACACAGGAGAATGAAACTTATGAGGACGTTTCCGGTTTCATTTGGTCACATTACTGGTGATTGCTGTTAAACCTCTTCACTAAATGGCACCAGTCAGCTGTGTAGTAGCACTGGACATTGCTGGTGCTTTCGACCGAGTATGGCACCAGGAACTTTTGGAAAAACTGCAAGTACTAGGAATCTCTAGATGTTCATTATGTTTCCTTTAAGGTAGATCTCTAAGAGTAGCTCTCAACGGAACAGAGTTGACAAAACACCCTATTGGTGCAAGTATTCCACAGAAAAGTGTGCTTGGGCCATTGTTATGGAATGTCTACTTCAATTGCCTACATCTAATCCCAGAATCCCATGCATATGAAGGCGAATGTACTCAGACATTTACTTATCCAAAAGATGAAATGCCAGCTGCTCTAAGTTACATCAATCACCAGATTACAGCTATATCAGCCCAGGGAAAACGATGGCAGGTCACATTTGTTCCTGAGAAAACACACGTGATGATGGTCTCTGGGTACCCTGATGCTAATATTAGCTGGAGCAGTGGTAAAAACGAATGGGAGAATGTTAGTACCAGGGGATGAAGTTAATATCCTTGGGGTGAAATTTGACTCCAAACTGACTATGAAGAACCAGGTTGTAAATCTTGCAAAGAGGCCTGGAAGCTTACAACACTTTGACCTGTCTCACATCTGCTTGCAACAGAGGTTACAAGATTCTGTACGAGGCACAAGTACGCTCACTCTTAGAGTTGAATTACTTGCCCCCAGTCCCATCTGCGATTTTTTGACAGAATAGAGAACAGAGCAAGAGGACTCATCTCTCGCCTGGAAACACTGGAGGGATATGGATGGCGTTACTGTTATGTATAAGGCCAACATCGTCACCGTACTACACTTGGCTCCACTCCAAGGACAAAAAGAATTGAATTTCTACACAATAAGACGGGCAGCAAACTGCAACTGCACTGACTGCACACTTCTCCAGAACATCGCTTCATTTCTGTGATAATTTATTGTTATAACTTGTGTCTGAAACATGTTCGTACAGCATAACGACATTAACGAAATTAAGTCAGTTGACCTAATGAAATCGTTGGCCCTCAGATGGCACCAACTTCATCCTGTTTCCTATCTGTATATATCTTAACAATCAAAAGGCTTTAACATGAGCTTATGTAGGTAACGGCTTTGCGCTTGTAAATCAAGTTAGGAACCTTAAACCTAACTTTGTAAAACTCTCTGTAAAGAAAAAAGAGAACGCCCTATGTAAAAAAAAAGAGGACGAGAGATAAATAAAGAGACAGAGAGGAGGTAGAACAGAAAGAAGAGAGGGATAGAAATGGGAGGGAGGTGTGGAACAGAGCGTTGAAGAGGTCGTGAAAGAGATGTCTTTACCTCGCACTGACAGCCCAGCATGCACCCACCAGCAGGGCCAGCTGCGACCTAATCAGAAAGGTCAGCAGTTGAAGATACATAGAAATGTGTTGCAGAATCAGCAGCGAAACACAAGAGATGGAGTAAACGTGACACCGCTTTTCTTGGCACCTAGTCAGTACTCCAGCAACTCCCGAAGGAGGGCAAACAGGCAACTACTATTAGTGAAAAATTCTGTGCAATTACTACAAGATTTTTGTTGAAATAAGCTAACAGAACCGGGAAGCTAAAACTTCCGGTTCTTCACTTATTCAATTAAAAAAAATAGATTTCATATCTGAACACCGACTCACCTGCTTCTGTCTCTCATCTCGGGGGCAGATGGTTTCATGATTTGTACAAGACCACCTATTTATTCAAGGTGTTAATATATATGAATCATCCTGTCAGCATCCTGTCCGTAAACATCACGTACAATTTCACGTACAGACTCATCATCCTGACATGATCGTCATTAATATTGGTAGAATTACCGACAATATGTTAAGTAAAAGGACACAAATGCAACTAATGAAACATTTTATTGTGGCAACGTTTCGCTCTCCAGGAGCTTTGTCAAGCCGCGGCTTGATAAAGCTCCTGGAGAGCGAAACGTTGCCACAATAAAATGTCTCATTAGTTGCATTTGTGTCCTTTTACTTAACATGATCGTCATTGTTGACACAATTTTGGACAACAGGACGCCGGAGAATTTTGCAAAAATTATTGGCTACACTTCATGGATGTTATGAGACAGGCAAGGCCATGGAGGAAGCATTGCCGTAGGATTTATTAAAGTATATACCCAATGATAACATTTCTAATCATCTGTAAATGGTGTTCAAGCTCTGCATACACCAATGTACATCCGTACCAGCGTGTGCAATGTACGGATTTCAATAGCAGTGAGTATACCTAATCAACTTGCTAATGAAAAATGCTGACTCCCTTCTACTTTAATATGTATATGCCAACCTATTAACATTACAGGTGACTGACGAACATCTAATACAGAGTGATTTTGATAAACGTCTTAATGTGTGAATATGTTAAAGTTTATATACTTCCCTGCTCATATCTCTGGCTTCTCCCTCGACAGTAACTACCTGAACCCAGCTACTTGGAAACATCTTGGTTATGCTAACTCACCTGTATTTACATTATTGGACATACCAACAGAAAGAAGTGAAGATCCATTTCACATGACCTGACTCTGAGAGGAAGGAAACTGACTAACCCTTAGTTCGGAGCTTACCACCACCGAATGTTAGTAACTAAGACAATTTCTTCACTAAACATACCCTTAATCCTCAACGCAAATACATCTCTCACTAGATGTAAAAGAATCTTCAGAGTGTCCTAATTAGTTATCGTCGCTGAGATGCCACTATTGCTAGGTACTAAGCTTCGAGAATGTACAAGAGGCATCCACTACCTCTAACAGAAGTCTCCACAGCCAAACTTTTCAGCGAAAAGAATTCCAAAGCTATGCCATGTCTAGATGGGAGGTTGACAAAAAAAGGGCATCAGGAAGAACTGGCCACAAAACCTGGTGGCCCTTGGTCAAACACCGATAAAGACTTTAACCTGATACAGCTATTCCGCCCCTAAATCGAGACGATGGGGGTGGTCACTAGCAGCAATTAAATAAAAGTTGATATATTTGCTGAAGATTTTGCTGCCAATAAGAAAATTCCTGATCCAGTTAGTGAACCTCTATGTCTAGCAGAAATAACTTTTTCAAAGTTGTCAGATATGACAATTAAACTAGATGAGATATATCTCCTTAAATCCATAGACCAAGAAAATTCTGTTTGCCCAGACAGTGACCCACGATGGTAGGTTACATTTGCTTCTGAGAAAACACAAATAATGATTTTTTATCACAGCTCTCTGGAGATGTAATGAAAAATGTAATGGAAGAGGTTTATAGGACAGTGATAAAGTGGATATCCTTGTAATGAAATAAAAATAAAGTCTATTAAGAATCACATGGTAAATCTTGCAAGTAAAGCAGCCAAGAAGCTAGCAGCACTAAGACGTAACTCGTACCTGCTTGACAGTAGAAGCTGCAAAACTCTGTACATAGCACAAGGGTGCTTTCACCCTGATTATGGACCTCTTGGATTTCCTATCGTCGCCTTTCCCTCCCCTTCCCGTCTTATATGCGACTTCAGAACTGAATAGAGAATGTGCAAGGAGACCTATCTGTCGCCTGGAACTGGCCGGGATGGATCTGGTGTTTCCAACATCAGATATATATTAGTCTTATTGTTATGTACATGAGAGAGAGAGAGAGAGAGAGAGAGAGAGAGAGAGAGAGAGAGAGAGAGAGAGAGAGAGAGAGAAGAGAGAGAGAGAGAAAAAGAGAGAGAGAGATAGAGAGAGAGAGAGAGAGAGAGAGAGAGAGAAGAGAAAGAGAGAAGAGAGAAGAAACTTAAATAGCAAATAGACACAAGCACAGACAGAAATACTAAGACAACGGAACAGAAACACAGAAAAAGAGGCAGACAGAGAAAGGTAAAAAAAAAGATCCAGACAAAAACAATAAGTGCTAGGGGGTTGGGACACAAACACGAGATCTCAGGGAACCCAATATAGCAGAAACAAGTGAGAAACAGCGTCTCTCATTTGAAATATAACCTGACGAAGGTGTGGCCGAGGGCCAGCCAGCCTGAGGTATTGCACCTGATGGGCTCCGGTTTGCCAGCGAGTTATGTGACGGGTGTAATCCAATAAGTATAACTGCAGCCTGCAGGAACACCGCTGAGAGAGAGGAGAGGGAGCCACACAAGTCTGTTAGTAAGAAGGAGAGACACGTCTGGTCGTAGACGGGAGGGGTAGAGATACGAGTCTCTCAGTGAGTGAGAGGAGGATCTAAGGATCTCTCGGTGGGTGAGAGGAAGACCTAATGGTCCCTCAGTGGGTGAGGAAACATATGGATCCCTCAGTGGGTGAGAGGAAGAGATTTTGGTTTGTCAGCGGACGGGAGGGAAAGGTATGAATTCTTCAGCAGGTGAGAGGGCTTTTAGTGGGTGAAAGACAGGTCCTTTAGTGAGTGAGAGGGAGAGAGATGGGCCCTAAGTGGGCGAGAGAAAGAGAGGCAGGTCCCTAAGTAGGTGAGAGGGAGAGAGAAGGGTCTCTCCTTGACACGGCTGCGTTAGTGGGGGAAAGAGATGGGTCTCTTAATGGGTGAGAGGGAGAGATAGGACTATTAATTTGTGAGAGAGACGCAGGTCCCTTTGTGGGTGAGTGGGAGGCACGGGTCCATCAGTGAGTGAAAGGAAGACACGGGTCCCTCAGTGAGTTGGAGACACGGGTCCCTCAGTGAGTGGGAGACACGGGCCTTTCAGTGAGTGGGATGGAGACACGAGTCCCTCAGTGAGTGGGAGGGAGACACGAGTCCCTCAGTGAGTGGGAGGGAGACACGGGTCCATCAGTGAGTGGAAGGGAGACACGGGTCCCTCAGTGAGTTGGAGACACGGGTCCCTCAGTGAGTGGAAGACACGGGTCTCTCAGTGAGTGGGAGACACGGGTCTCTCAGTGAGTGGGAGACACGGGTCTCTCAGTGAGTGGGAGGGAGACACGGGTCCCTCAGTGAATGGGAGACACGGGTCCCTCAGTGAGTGGGAGACACGAGCCCCTCAGTGAGTGGGATGGACACATCCGTCTCTCAGTGAGTGGGAGGGAGACACGGGTCTCTCAGTGAGTGGGAGGGATACACGGGTCCCTCAGTGAGTGGGAGACACGGGCCCCTCAGTGAGTGGAGAGAGACACGGGCCTCTCAGTGAGTGGGAGAGAGACACGGGCCTCTCAGTGAGTGGGAGAGAGACACGGGTCCCTCAGTGAGTGGGAGGGAGACACGGGTCCCTCAGTGAGTGGGAGGGAGACACGGGTCCCTCAGTGAGTGGGAGGGAGACACGAGTCCCTCAGTGAGTGGGATCTACACATCCGTCTCTCAGTGAGTGGAAGGGAGACACGGGTCTCTCAGTGAGTGGGAGGGAGACACGTATCCCTCAGTGAGTGGGAGACAAGGGCCCCTCAGTGAGTGGGAGAGAGACACGGGCCTCTCAGTGAGTGGGAGAAGCGGGTCTCTCAGTGAGTGGGAGACATGGGTCTCTCAGTGAGTGGGAGGCACGTGTTCCTCAGTGAGTGGGAGGGAGACACGGGTCCATCAGTGAGTGGAAGGGAGACACGTGTCCCTCAGTGAGTTGGAGACACGGGTCCCTCAGTGAGTGGAAGACACGGGTCTCTCAGTGAGTGGGAGACACGGGTCTCTCAGTGAGTGGGATACACGGGTCTCTCAGTGAGTGGGAGGGAGACACGGGTCCCTCAGTGAGTGGGAGACACGCGTCCCTCAGTGAGTTGGAGATACGAGCCCCTCAGTGAGTGGGATGGACACATCCGTCTCTCAGTGAGTGGGAGGGAGACACGGGTCTCTCAGTGAGTGGGAGGGAGACACGGGTCCCTCAGTGAGTGGGAGACACGGGCCCCTCAGTGAGTGGGAGAGAGACACGGGCCTCTCAGTGAGTGGGAGAGAGACACGGGTCCCTCAGTGAGTGGGAGGGAGACACGGGTCCCTCAGTGAGTGGGAGGGAGACACGGGTCCCTCAGTGAGTGGGAGGGAGACACGAGCCCCTCAGTGAGTGGGATGGACACATCCGTCTCTCAGTGAGTGGGAGGGAGACACGGGTCTCTCAGTGAGTGGGAGGGAGACACGTATCCCTCAGTGAGTGGGAGACAAGGGCCCCTCAGTGAGTGGGAGAGAGACACGGGTCTCTCAGTGAGTGGGAGACGCGGGTCTCTCAGTGAGTGGGAGACATGGGTCTCTCAGTGAGTGGGAGACACGTGTTCCTCAGTGAGTGGGAGGGAGACACGGGCCTCTCAGTGAGTGGGAGAGAGACACGGGTCCCTCAGTGAGTGGGAGGGAGACACGGGCTCCTCTGAGTGTGAGGGAGATACGGGTCCCTCAGTGAGTGGAAGACACGGGCCCCTCAGTGAGTGGGAGACACGGGCCCCTCAGTGAATGGGAGAGAGAAACAGGTCTCTCAGTGAGTCGGAGACACGGGTCCCTCAGTGAGTGGGAGGGAGACACGGGCCCCTCAGTGAGTGGAAGGGAGATTCGGGTCTCTCAGTGAGTGGGAGGGAGATTCGGGTCTCTCAGTGAGTGGGAGGGAGGAGAGAGTCCCGTACATGGTTCATATTCATTTTACAATGTTTCTCTTAAGAGTATTAAGACTCATCACAGGGAGGCTGCAAATTTTCAAGCAGACTCATAAATTTTGTTTCCCTTCGCAAGCGAGATCAGAGGTTGTCCAGTTTTAATAATAATATTAATAATAATAATAATAATAATAATAGATGTATTCCAGTCGCTGCGTGATCCGAGAAAGATATTCCAGTATTCCAAAAGATATCCCAGTATACGCAAAAGATATCCCAGTATACGCAAAAGATATCCCAGTATACGCAAAAGGAATATTGGAGGGTGTGGTCGTAAAGCTGCAATACAGCAAAATATAACCACGTATATGTCTGTGTATGTATGCATGTTTGCGCGTATGAATTTTTGTACATATATGCGCTTTTATATGGATACAGTAAATTTGTGTATGTATTAATGTATGCATGTGAGTATTTACACAAGAATTTTTTTGGTATGTATATTGGAGCAAAGGTATTATGCATATACGTGTATAAATACGTGTGCATATGCATACCTTTGCATATGTATGTGTTGTATACTTCTACAGATGTATGCATGGACTAATTTATAAATGTATGTACTTATCTAAACGAACAGTACATGCCAATTAATCCTAGAATTTTGTCCTCGTTACCATACACAAACGTTGAAAATTTGAAGTCGATTGGATAAGGCGTTCTCGAGCTATGAAGAAAAGAATATAAAAAACATCAGGCAACCTCTTGAAGCTTGTCCTTCAGGGATACCTAACAACAATAATAACTAGATGTATATCAATTGTTGTGAGATCCGAGAAAGGTATTCCCGTATTCCATAAATTCAGTCTAGTATGCCTTAGTGCATACGACTGAAATTATGCAGAGTTAGGCATAAGTTGATAATGCACTTAATTATTAGCGCTGAAGATTTGAAGGGAATCAGAAAAGGCCTCCACAAGTTATCACATGGAACCTGATATCCAAAATTCTTCAATGAAAATGGTGAATTAGGACATATAAGTCTTCAGAATCTCCCAATAAGAGCAGTGTCATCGGCAAAAAATAACTAGGACAACTCCCACTTCGCATTATATTTGCTGACTTTTAATCTCATTCCTTTTCCCAACACTATAGCATTCACTTCTTCTACAACTCCATCATCTAAGGTTAAGAAGAAAAGATGCTGGATGCCATAGTTCTAAGCAAAACGTTGATAAAGGAGGGTAGGTGAATTACAGTGGGGAGAAGTAAATGGGATTAGTTCAGGTATATCTGAGAGAATCATTGCTAAAGTAGAGAAAAGAGGGAATACAAATGTATAAATTCAAGGATTATGTGGATAAAAATAAGGGTGGGATGTAAGAGGTGGGTAATAGTATTTTTGAACCTGGGAAAGAGGAGAAAGTATTTGTTGTGGTGGATCTAAATGTTAAAGTGAAAGAAGTTGGTGTTGAGGGCGTATCAACAAAGTCTGGAGTGCCAGCAGTACATGATAATGTCGGCCCACTAACTGAACTTTCTATAGAAAGAGATATTATAACAGGTAATGTGTGTTTTAAGAAAAAGAGGATAAATAAGTTATCAAAAAACGATGTAGGGTGTAATGACAGCAATTTTTTAGACTATATAAAATGGATAAAAGTCTGACAGGTAGACGTCTGGGAGTTCATATTTCAGAGGAACGACAGAAATTTCAGATCATTAATGAGTGGTAGCTACAGTGAATAAGTTAAATGGGGTACAAATAGAGAAATAAACGTTTTTAAATTAGATGAAAAAATTAGCATTAGATATGGGAGAAAGGTGGGATACAGAGAGTACAGGTAATGTGGAAGTCGAAAGATGTATGACGTAGATTTAAGAATGCAGGGTTAATGTGTGCAGCATAAATTTGTCAATATAGGAGGGTGGGTGCAGGAGAGAAGAGGAACAATTGACTTTGCAGAAATATATAGGAGGGTGGGTGCAGGAGAGAAGAGGAGCAATTGACTTTGCAGAACGAACGAAATATCCATCCATGCCACTGTCAGTCTTCTACCACTTTCTCTCGTCTATAGAAAAGTATGAGGAGAGGAAGGCAAAGAAGCGAGATAGAGGGAATTTTGAGGTTCGCGAGGGAGGGAACATAAAGAAATAGCTGAAGATGGATTCAATTGTATTTAAACAACAAATATTAACGTGTGACATGGGAACGGTAGTTTTTGCTTGGTCGTGGCAGGAAATCAAATATTTCCAGAGCATATTAATACCTGTTATAGGTAGTAGGTTGGTAGACAGCAACCACCCAGGGAGGTACTACCGTCCTGCCAGGTGACTGTGAAACAGAAACCTGAAACTGTTTTACATGATGGTAGGATTGCTGGTGTCTTTTTTCTGTCTCATAAACACGCTGGATAACAGGTATATCTAGCTACTTCTACTTACACTTTAGGTCACACTACACTGGCATACACATGCATATATATACATACACACATCTAGGTTTTTCTTCTTTTTCTTAATAGCTCTTGTTCTTTTTATTTTCTCTATTGTCCATGGGGAAGTGGAAAAGAATCTTTCCTCCGTAAGCCATGCGTGTCGTATGAGGCGACTAAGATGCCGGGAGCAATGGGCTAGTAACCCCTTCTCCTGTACAAATCTACTAAAAACGAGAAGAAGAAAAACTTTATAAAATTGGGTTGTCTGAATGTGCGTGGATGTAGTGCGGATGATAAGAAAGAGATGATTGCCGATGTTATGAATGAAAAGAAGTTGGATGTCCTGGCCCTAAGCGAAACAAAGCTGAAGGGGTAGGCGAGTTTCAGTGGGGATAAATAAATGGGATTAAGTCAGGAGTATCTGAGAGAGTTAGAGCTAAGGAAGGGGTAGCAATAATGTTGAAGGATCAGTTATGGAAGGAAAGAGGGAATATAAATGTGTAAATTCAAGGATTATGTGGATTAAAATAAGGGTCGGATGCGAAAAGTGGGTCATAATAAGCGTGTATGCACCTGGAGAAGAGAGGAGTGTAGAGGAGAGAGAGAGATTTTGGGAGATGTTAAGCGAATGTATAGGAACTTTTGAACCAAATGAGAGAGTAATTGTGGTAGGGGACCTAAATGCTAAAGTGGGAGAAACATGCAGAGAGGGTGTAGTAGGTAAGTTTGGGGTGCCAGGTGTAAATGATAATGGGAGCCCTTTGATTGAACTTTGTATAGAAAGGGGTTTAGTTATAGGTAATACATATTTTAAGAAAAAGAGGATAAATAAGTATACAAGATATGATGTAGGGCGTAATGACAGTAGTTTGTTGGACTATGTATTGGTAGATAAAAGACTGTTGAGTAGACTTCAGGATGTACATGTTTATAGAGGGGCTACAGATATATCAGATCACTTTTTAGTTATAGCTACAGTGGGAGTAAAAGGTAGATGGGATACAAGGAAAATAGAATCAGTAAGTAAAAGAGAGGTGAAGGTTTATAAACTAAAAAGGAGGCAGTTAGGGTAAGATATAAACAACTATTGGAGGATAGATGGGCTAGTGAGAGTGTAGGCAATGGGGTCGAAAATGTATGGGGTAGATTTAAAAATGTAGTGTTAGAGTGTTCAGCAGAAGTTTGTGGTTACAGGCGAGTGGGTGCGGGAGGGAAGAGGAGCGATTGGTGGAATGATGATGTAAAGAGAGTAGTAAGGGAGAAAAGTTAGCATATGAGAGGTTTTACAAAGTAGAAGTGATGCAAGGAGGGAAGAGTATATGGAGAGAAAAGAGAGGTTAAAAGAGTGGTGAAGCAATGTAAAAAGAGAGCAGATGAGAGATGGGTGAGATGTTATCAGCAAATTTTGTTGAAAATAAGAAAAAGTTTTGGAATGAGATTAATAAGTTGAGGAAGCCTAGAGAACAAATGGATTTGACAGTTAAAAATAGGAGAGGAGAGTTATTAAATGGAGAGTTAGAGGTATCGGGAAGATGGAGAGAATATTTTGAGGATTTGTTAAATGTTGATGAAGACAGGAAGCTGTGATTTCGTGTGTAGGGCAAGGAGGAATAACATCTTGTAGGAGTGTGGAAGAGCCAGTTGTGGGTGTAGGGAAGTTCGTGAGGCAGTGGGTAGAATGAAAGGGGTAAGGCAGCTGGGATTGATGGGATAAAGATAGAAATGTTAAAAGCAGGTGGGGATATAATTTTGGAGTGGTTGGTGCTATTATTTAATAAATGTATGGAAGAGGGTAAGGTACCTAGGGATTGGCAGAGAGCGTGTATTGTTCCTTTGTATAAAGGCAAAGGGGACAAAAGAGAGTGCAAAAATTATAGGGGAATAAGTTTGTTGAGTGTACCTGGTAAAGTGTATGGTAGAGTTATTATTGAAAGAATTAAGAGTAAAACAGAAAGCAGGATAGCAGATGAACAAGGGGGCTTTAGGAAAGGTAGGGGTGTGTAGACCAAGTGTTTACAGTGAAACATATAGGTGAACAGTATTTGGATAAGGGTAAAGATGTTTTTGTGGCATTTATGGATTTTGAAAAGGCGTATGATAGGGTAGATAGGGGGGCAATGTGGCAGATGTTGCAGGTGTATGGAATAGGAGGAAGGTTACTGAAAGCAGTGAAGAGTTTTTATGAGGATAGTGAGGCTCAGGTTAGAGTGTGTAGGAGAGAAGGGGACTATTTCCCAGTAAAAGTGGGCCTTAGACAAGGATGTGTGATGTCACCGTGGTTGTTCAATATATTTATAGATGGGGTTGTAAGAGAAGTGAATGCGAGGGTCTTGGCAAGAGGTGTTGGGCTAAAAGATAAAGAAGCAAATACAAAGTGGGAGTTGTCACAGTTGCTTTTTGCTGATGACACTGTGCTTTGGGAGATTCTGAAGAGAAGCTGCAGAGGTTGGTGGATGAATTTGGTAGGGTGTGTAAAAGAAGAAAATTGAAAGGGAATATAGGAAAGAGTAAGGTGATGAGGATAACAAAAAGAATAGGTGACGAAAGATTGGATATCAGATTGGAGGGAGAGAGTATGGAGGAGGTGAATGTATTCAGATATTTGGGAGTGGACATGTCGGCGGATGGGTCTATGAAGGATGAGGTGAATCATAGAATTGATGAGGGGAAAAGGGTGAGTGGAGCACTTCGGAGTCTGTGGAGACAAAGAACCTTGTCCATGGAAGTAAAGAGGGAATGTATGAGAGTATAGTTATACCAACGCTCTTATATGGGTGTGAAGCATGGGTGATGAATGTTGCAACGAGGAGAAGGCTGGAGGCAGTGGAGATGTCATGTCTGAGGTCAATGTGTGGTGTGAATATAATGCAGAGAATTCGGAGTTTGGAAATTAGGAGGAGGTGCGGATTACCAAAACGATTGTCCAGAGAGCTGAGGAGGGGTTGTTGAGGTGGTTTGGACATGTAGAGAGAATGGAACGAGACAGAGTGACTTCGAGAGTGTATAAATCTGTAGTGGAGGAAGGCGGGGTAGGGGTCGGCCTAGGAAAGGTTGGAGGAGGGGTAAAGGAAGTTTTGTGTGCGAGGGGCTTGGACTTCCAGCAAGCATGTGTGAGCGTATTTGATAGGAGTGAATGGAGGCATATGGTTTTAATACTTGACGTGCTGTTGGAGTGTGAGCAAAGTAACATTTATGAAGGATTCAGGAAACCGGCAGGCCGGACTTGAGTTCTGGAGATGGGAAGTACAGTGCCGGCACTCTAAAGGAGGGGTGTTAATGTTGCAGTTTTATAACTGTAGTGTAAAGCACCCTTCTGGCAAGACAGTGATGGAGTGAATGATGATGAAAGTTTTTCTTTTTCGGGCCACCCTGCCTTGGTGGGAATCGGCCGATGTGTTAATAAAAAAAAAAATTAATACTTTCATAATGAGAGGCGTTGTCGTGGCTAATATTGAGTAAGCTTCTCTTCCCAAAGCCAACTTCAATTGATCGAGTAAAAATTAATACATTAGATTATGACAGGATGCTTATGATTTTTTCATATTATGAGGCTTTCTTTTTTTTAAAAAAAAAATGGAAGTTTCCACGAAATAAGAACAACGATATTCAACACAAACAACCCACACCCAACCCAATTAAATTTCTATATTCATGGTGTGTTTTTGCACTTGTCCGAATGAAATTCACAATTTCTTAAACGCAATTTATGACACTGTTGAACTTGAAGTGTTTGCTAAATGCTCAAGACAGATGATACAATAGATAGAGAGACATTCAGGATTGCCAGCTAGGCCAGTATTTTGACCTACCATAGCTAGTGCTCCATCTGTTGCATTGCTAACAGTTTTACGCAGTGGTAGCTTCATGTGCATTTTTGATGTCAGTGGGAGCTTCATGTGCATTTTTGATGTCAGTACCTTTTACGGTTTCCTTTAAGCTTATCACTTCTCAGACTTCTTCTTTTACATTTCCATCGTTTGCAAAATATAACGAACAAATATAGCTAGCTGAAGGATATCTTGAATATCTGTAGATTTATTCAATGCTATCCTGAAACAACACGGATTTTCAGATCACTCTGTAGTGAACATACGATTGTAGAACTAATTTCAGAAATGCGTCTCTCAGTAGTGAGGCGGGAGAAAGTAATTTGTTCTATTACCTGTTTAAGTTTTGAGTTCTCTGCAGCGAGAATTACAATCGCAACACTAATATTCTTTTTTACAAATTCTCCATGACTGTAATGTAGTTTAATTCGAAGAATTTTCCAAGCTATAACAAAACTAGCCTCAGTAGCCAACTTACTTTGCTTACAAAGGGAAAATAGGTTATTTTGAGTAACTAAATTAGATTTAAAAAGTTTATTTTTTTCGTAGTTTCTGATTCAGGAGGAAATTAAAATGCAATTTTTTTTTATGGTTACGTTCATGGTGATGCTTTAAATTACTGGCTTTAAAGTGGCTGGTGGTTATATGACATAAGGCACAAAGCCTTTTCACCCTTAACAGTAAAAGCAAAATCGTCATTCCATTGTTGGTTAAACACGCTTTTCTTGTTCGTATTTTAGTTTTATATTCTTCTGTTGTTCGATCATTTAAAACAAGGATTATATAACTAACTAAAATCAATTTCAAGTATTTATTAATCAGAAAGGTACTTAACTGTACTGCACTGCTGTACAGTTGCATCATCCGTACTTGTTTAAAACATGTTTTGATTTTGTTCAGCGAGTTTAAACAGAAGTTTGGCCATATTATGCATAAGGATGTTTGAAAAGATAATGTGAATTATCCTTTTATATATATATATATATATATATATATATATATATATATATATATATATATATATATATATATATATATATAATATTATAATATTATACATTACTACTATAGATTATTGTCATAAAATTTTATGAAAAATAGGAATGAGCCATTTGGAGCCGCATGGAGACACAGTTTAATGTATTTTTATATTTTAATAGGATTTAAATAAGCTTTTGGACAATATTACTTATTTAATTAAGAAACCTGTTTTCTTATCATCATATAAGTCAGATAAGCAAAATATTTAGTTTATACTACGATACCTCAGTTAAGCGGAATTGCTGTCAAAACCTTCCAGATCTAAACATGTTAGCTGCCAAGTTCTGACTTTTAGTGGTTGTATTATCATACGCTATTACAACTCTTGTAATGCGTGATAATTCTGCAAGCACATTCTCACGGTGTGTTGTTACTGCGACACCAGGATCTACATATTATATGAAGTTGCTGCCTGCCCATGGATCTGCTGAAGTTACCCTTGTATAACGACCACCTTGAATAATGTATGTGTATTGTTGCTACTACACATGGATCTCTAGATCTCTACACGGTGTATGCAGTTACTCCTGTAACTGCCACCGCTCATTGTATGCAATGTGCTGCTACATATGTACTGTATATATGTGCAAATAAATTCCTATCCTCTGTTTATATTCCATATAACAATGATACCAACAAAGTCCATTGTTGGATTTGGGGATGTATTCAATTGCATTGTAAGGGTAATTAATGTGCACGAGTTTTATGCTTTAATATAACTGTTCTGAATATCGATTTATATACACCAACGATAATATGTTATTAAAAATGTATTGATCTCTTAATACCTCATTTGTGTAATGCGATCTTTAACCACAAATTTTTGAGGATAATAGAGAACAGCGTCATTCTTTGATTTTTTTTTCTTTTCAATATCTCATTAAATAAATTATTTAAATGGGAATACCAATGATCTTGTTTATATTTCAGTTTCAGCAAAGTCTTAATCATAAATTAGATACTATGGCCTTGAGAATTTCCGTTTTCTCAAAATTCCTTTAACTGAATTAATTAAAGCTGGCACTGCATGGTACAACTGATATTGGCTTTCACACTATCATGTACAAGAATCAACCTGAATGGAATGATTTTGTCCACGCTACGAAGGTAACATTTTTATGGTCAAATATATGGAAATTTACGGGATGATCTGAGGTCGGTTGTCCGAATTTAGTAAGGAAACTAGAGTTCATTATCTTCGTATCTATTACGATTTGAAAAGAATAAGCGGAATTGTCGTCAAAACCTTCCAGATCTAAACAGACTTCCGTGTGGGAAAGACGAGGAGATTGTTTCTCTTAATTAAGAAGGGTGTTTCTCTTAAGAAGGGACAGCAGCTCAGAATGCGTGACTTGTAAATAGTGTGAGTC
Source organism: Cherax destructor (assembly GCA_009830355.1). Classification (NCBI taxonomy): domain Eukaryota; kingdom Metazoa; phylum Arthropoda; class Malacostraca; order Decapoda; family Parastacidae; genus Cherax; species Cherax destructor. The sequence goes on from WNWK01000441.1 coordinate 104,029, forward strand.
GAAACGATACATTGTTATAAGCTTCTGTCTCTCGTGTGTGTGTGGGTTGTGTATTGCTCAGAATGTGTTTATTTTTCATTATTCTTTTTATTCTTTTTCATCTATGAGGTCTAATGTGTTAAAAGTGGTAGACCACCATAGACACATTATCTTCAGATGACAAAATAATAGGAGATAACTTGAGTATGCCTACAATTCATGTTTAGACTGCCTCATCACAGCCTAATTGTTAACTTGAGTGCAACATTGAGTGCAGTGCTCCTTTACCTTGTTAAATGTTTACTCCAGAGAGATTCTTATATAATGAAAAGGATATTTTTTTTTTAAAAAGAAAGAATTATTACTTTGCAGCTAGAGTTTAAGCAAGAAAAAGTATTCAAGCTGATTAAAAATTCATGTGAAGGAGAGAGACCAACTATAAACATATCTCATAAATCAATGCAGAGGCAAAAAGCATTAAATGGTCAGTGTTAGTTCTACTGGTTCTGGGACTGAGTACAGATATGTCTAGAAGACTTGCTTCTGGGTCGTTGAGTACAGCCTGGCTGTTTTATGTTGCTGAATTAGTCTGTGGTGCTGTGACACATTCCACCACTTCCTCTCGTGTGCAGACATTCCTCTCAACAGCATTGTGTGGTGCACAAACACCAGTCACAGCATTTGTCAAGTTCAAGGTCGGTCTCGGTCTCAGTCTCAGTCTCAGTCTCTCTCTCTCTCTCTCTCTCTCTCTCTCTCTCTCTCTCTCTCTCTCTCTCAGAAAATGTAACAAGTGACTACTCGTAAGTAATTTTACCATAGGTAATTTATCCTAGTCATGTTGACCCTACCATCTCTTGTGCAAGTCTCCTCGAATCATTAAATAGAAGAAAGTGTGACAATCTAACAAAAAACTTTCGTGACATTTCTTAATTCATTTCTACATTTTTTTCCAGAAACAACACTTAACAGATAATTGATTTAGGTTCTGTCGCAGACTGTGTTGTTGAAAATTATGTTCTAAAGACTATTCATTTCCAACTTTTATCAAGAGCATTGTGCAGTGGCAAGACTTATTTCTGTGTATGCCTAGCTGAAGTGTTTGGCTTGAATACTTGAGTCTCTGATTAACAATAGAAAAACGTGGACTCGCTTACACTGTGCTGCGTTAACTTATTAGCATTCCACTTGTGTTATGTAAATACATTCCTGCTCTGGTGCATTATAGTCTAACAATAGCCCATTTATTGCCTCAGCTAGCACTGAAGGTTGCTCTTATAGCTGGTAGTGCAACGGAAAAATTATGCAACACAACTTTCAGGATGTTAATCCTAGAATTAGGATGATGGAGTTTTTTTACCATGTACATATGCTGTGTTTGCACAGATTTACTCTTTCAATGATTATATAAATATTTAAATAGCAATACGTATATTCAAATTTACTTCTATCTAGTGCGATAATTTATTTCCAAAGAATTTTGGTAGTAGTATCAGCCAACCTATTTATCTCCTGGTAAACGTCTTGGCCAGTTATGACACTCTTGTTATTCTTAAGTGTTCCCCAGAGCACTATAACTGTGAAACGTGAGAGCTGTGAGTGCATATCTCACTATATATGTGTCAATGGAGAGTGCAATGAGTTCTTCTTCATTTTCTAAGTACTTGTTGCGGGAGTCATTTATATGGTTGGGCAAACAGCCGCCTTTAAATATTGTAAACAGTCTCACTAACCCTTTTATGTTACTCCAAGTTCCTTATTTCTGGGGAAACATTATTTCTATGTTAAAATCGTTAGGTAGGAAAATCTCTTTTCAATTTACGATTTATAATATTTATGTTTCTTTTCTTTCCCTTTAAATATTTTGTTATATCATTATCTAATTGCTTATCATTTTCTGCAGCAGAGATGCGACTGACGAGAAGACTGGCAGTTTTACAGAGGACAGATCCATCAAAGCATCAGCCTGCAGTCCATCTGTGCACAGCGAACGTGAGTGTTAAAGCTGTAGTCCAGTGTATCGGCAGATGTACCAGTACTGGTGTGGGCTGAGATGGTTCAGTCACTACTGAGTGGGTGGTTTCAACTACACTTGTCACAAGGTGAGCAGTCCCAGAGTGGGGCCGTATCCACCACCCACTGGTACTTCTCTGAGCACTATTTCACTTCGTCCTACCAACATCACCCCATTATGATAATCAGACTCCTGAGTTAATGGCACCTAGCACCTCAAGAGTGCTAGGAAAATGACTTTTCTACATGTAGCCAAGATACATACTTTACACTTCATATGATTCAGGGGTGTCAGATTAAACTGAATGCCACTACAAGTCACCAACTACAAGCCCAAGATGCTAAATCTACTCAGTAACCTGGACATCTACAAATCTCTCAATCAACCAAGTGGAGAGTTTATCCAAGACTCGCCTCATCATCCTAAAGAGCTCAAAACAAGGGAAGAAACTTCTACACGCCCAGCCGAAGACAAAGAAGCCAGGAATTCCATTGAGAACTATCTCATCTGGAATAGGTAGCCCCTTCCCCAACGCCCACAAACTATCAGGGATTTTAGCCGAACACTTAGGAAAAACTTTTGGGCACCATCAGTCACGCACATTTAAACCATTCTGGCGACCTCCTTAATGGTATCCGAATCATTAATAATTAACGTTAGAAATAAGCTCTCCAGCCTAGATGTGACATCCTTATTGACTTAAGTACCAAGAGCACAAGTGCTGTTCTGACGAACCTGTTCATGGAACATCTCGAAGCCAAGAGGTTTTCCGTTACTATTCCATTCTCGGTCATCTGGCTTCTTTATGTTGATGACATACTCATCATAACTCCTAGACGATTCAACGTCCAAACACCGCAAAACATGCTCGACCAGGTCGAGCCCTCTATCCAGTTAAAACTTGAAGAGGAAATTGACTGCCCCTTATCTTTCTTCGATGTTCTTCTCTGCAAATAACATCAAGAACCAAGTTTCAAAGTCCTCCATTTTTACTCACATTACGACACCAAGACTAAACGCAGAGATGATACATTTTTTCCTACGTTCTTTCCGCATCAGGAGCAGTGAGTTCCTTTAAGAAGAATGCCTTTCCTAGAACAGATTTTTCTTCTAAAGTTTGCCATCAACGTCATTTCATCACAATCTGCAGGCGTGGTTCACACATCTTTAACTAACCTAGATAAGACACCGCTGAAAGATGATACATAGTCCTCCCTAACAACTCGGTTCTTAAACACATCTCCAACCGATTCTCCAACAGCGGATTTCAAGTGTCCACCACTACCTCTGCTACAGTCAAGGATATCACTATATGGGATACTACCAATAAGTGCAAACCACTGCGGGGGCATACACAACTCCTTGCAGTGGCTGACCAAATTTACGTGGGAAAAACATCAGGAGATCCCTACACACGCATTTCTGAACACCAATATGCCAGCACAATGGACCATCTGAACAACGCCTGTGTTTCATACAGAAACTCCCAAAACCACTTCAAAACGCAGGATTCTAGAATCATCACTTATCACATCAAAAAACTTCAACCGGAGTAAGGTTTCTGCAACATAGCTCTCTCTCTCTCTCTTGCCAGGAAACTTCTTGATCGTTATCTCACATAGTAACAGATCACAGTAAAGATGATCAGTACAACAGGCTTATTGGTCCACGCCAAAGAAGTTCTTGAGTCTAACCTATTCTCAGCCATATATTTGACCAACCTGTTAATACAATACCCACGAAGTCAGCTTCAACATACCTCATCCGACTCTCCACTTCACTGTGTTCCATATACATATACACATCCTCTCTTTCCAGGTAGATCTGTTTGTGCCTGGATAAGGCTCACTATGTGGGCGAATCGTTGTCAATATAGGATCGCAATTTACTGCATTTGTGTCTCTCCATCAATATATTTTGCTGGGAAAACTGCAGTACAGGATATTCCTAAAACAGTATATTGTTCACTAACCTAATAGCTTACCTGGTGGGAACACTCTCCCGGAAAAAAAATACAAGGAACGCCCTTTCAACATAACGTTTCACCCGTTAAGAGCTTCGTTAAGACTTAATTGTCGGCTAACACCCGTTATTCGACAAAAGAATTATTTTAATACATTATTCCGAGCAGTGCTATGTGACCCAAACAGGTTTAGCGCATCTTTTCGTAATAAAAATAATAGTGACAATAATATTAATAATGACAATAATAATAATAGACAACAATAATAATACAGTATACAGTTTATCATTATTTACAAGCATCACTATTTAAAAAAATCTTAATGACTAATGGTAAAGAATATTAATAATTTATTAAATTTTATGTTATATCATTATTATTGTAAAAAAAAACTAAACACTAAATAAAACTATGCTTTAAGAAAGTTTGCTAAACTAATCTGGATACTATCTTGAGCAAGTACAGGGCTTGAAATCTTATTTATTTGTATTCTGTTTATGTAAAATCAGTGTTATATTTTGCTGATGTGTTTTAGTCATGTCAATTATAAGTTGTTAAAATTGTTGGCGCACTGTATGTAGCAGCTGAAACTTTCAAAAATATTTTTTTGTTAATATTTTAATCATTGTAAATCACTATACATCATTTTTTATTACGAGGACGACAACAATGATGATCAAGATTATCTTGCTCATCATCAATATAATACTGATGTTCATGATGTTAATCATTACGGAGAATAACCATCATTCACCCGGATGAATATCATCATTACTATTGATTCGCTTCGCTAATTCCGATACAGTGCCTCAGAAACCTGACAAGTTGTGGGTGTTTGTAACTGAGACAAACTTCGGGGGATATGTTAGCGTAGAGTTACCAAGGGGTGTACCTCCCAAAGTTCACTGCCTGGGGTCGGCTAATTGAGTTAAATAGTTGAAACGTCGCCTTGGAATTCAGGACGGCGTGTCACCACGAGTTTGGGATCTCTGAGCAAATTCACAGTGTATATTTGATGGTGCTGATGACTGACGTCGTTGTCGTTCCTTTTTCCATCTTGTTCCTTTTCGTGATTTTTGTCGTGCTTTCTGGTGGTGAGGCTGTTGTCGCCAGGGTTTATCATCTCTGCTTCATTGACGGGATGGTTTTTGTAAAACTGGTTTGGTTTAGCAGGGATGATGTGGTGTTTCGGTGATCACAGTCAGTTGGCGTTGCTGCTTCTGTTGGTGTTGCTAGTTTTTGTTGAAGTTGCTGCTTTTGTTGACGTTGCTGGATCTATTGACGTTACTGTCTCCGTTGACGTTGCTGCCCGTGTCGGTGTTGTTGCTTTTGTTAGCGTTGCTGCTTCTGCTGTTGATTAAATAAAGACATGTGCACAGTTCAAGACATTTATGAAGAAATGCTTCGCCACGAGTTACTTCGTCAGTCTCAATAGAGAGAACTAGAGCAAGCAGTATATACAGGGCTTTATGCTGATCCTCCCATACAAACCGCTGCTGCTGTTCTTGCTCCTGCTGTCATTTATCCTACCACTTCTGCCGTTACTGTTCCTAATGTCGTTCCTGATCTTGTTGTCGTTTCTGCTCTTACTGCTTCTGCTGCAGTTTCTAATCCTGTCTTTCCTGTTCCTACTACCGTCTCTGTTCCTGCTCCAGCTGCCGTTGCTCCTTCTGAAACCGTTGCTGCTGCTGTTACCATTGCTGCTTCTGCCGACATTACCAGTTGAAGGCGCCTTGCCTCATGTATTGCAGCCTGCAACTCGTGCGCTACATCTGTCGCGACTATATGCGATTCTAATAGAATTTCTGCTCCCGCTACTCTGATGCTTCAGCTAATGCTGTTGTTGCTACAGTGTTGCTCCTGCTGTTGCTACACTGTGTTGCTCCTGTTGCTGCCTTACTGCTGTTGCTGCTGCTGTTGCTGCTGCATATATTACATATGCTGGAGTCTCGATTATATGAAGTATAAACAGGACATATGCAAGTTTCAAACAAAGAGTTAATGGCTTTAAGATTGCAAGGCTCGTGTGCCAGAACGAGGAACATTCTTTCCACATAACAATGATTGTGTCTCAGATGGCTTTTAGTGGCGATAATTTTTCTGCTACAGGACAGGATTCCCTTCACCGTCGCCCACTGAAGAACCAGTTTATCACCACTGCGGGCAATACTAGTGGTGACTATTGCTGGAGCTGCTACAACTGTTCTCTGAAGTATATTTGTGTACTAATTAGGGAGAAGTTTTGTTTATTTGTCCATTTATTTTTCTGCCCTGTGTTGCTTTGACGATTATTCGTAATGAACACGAAGTTGTACCCCATGTATTGCTACAGGGGATATTGCATTAACGTCACCATGAATTACACAACAAACTCTACCAATAATTATTGATGTCCATGAATACAGCGTCAAGGGCCCTCGCATTTTACTCCTTTCAATCTTATGTCACGAAACAACTGTCACCACCGACCTTAGATGTCACCCCTTGTGTCTTTTCCATTACCTAAATTGACAGTTGGGGATGAAATGAAAACAAGTCAACTGTCACACCAACATTTTGTACATAAAAAAACTAAATGTATATAAATTCATTAGCAAACCAAATAAATCTTAGAATAAGTGAAACTCAAGATGAAAGGGAAACCAAGATAAATTTTCTGTTCAACAGGATGCAAACACAAATTTTAGATTGCTATTTAAGCCAAAGTTGCAAGTTTCATCTATACGGCAATCCTTGAAGCCTTTTTATATACTTCTCCGAGGCTATGGGTCCCACAATTTACACCAGAGGTGGACCCCATCTTTATATATATATATTTTTTTTTATTAACACATCGGCCGATTCCCACCAAGGCAGGGTGGCCCGAAAAAGAAAAACTTTCATCATCATTCACTCCATCACTGTCTTGCCAGAAGGGTGCTTTACACTACAGTTATAAAACTGCAACATTAACACCCCTCCTTCAGAGTGCCGGCACTGTACTTCCCATCTCCAGAACTCAAGTCCGGCCTGCCGGTTTCCCTGAATCCCTTCATAAATGTTACTTTGCTCACACTCCAACAGCACGTCAAGTATTAAAACCATATGCCTCCATTCACTCCTATCAAATACGCTCACATGCTTGCTGGAAGTCCAAGCCCTCGCACACAAAACTTCCTTTCCCCCTCCTCCAACCTTTCCTAGGCCGACCCCTACCCCGCCTTCCCTCCACTACAGATTTATACACTCGAAGTCACTCTGTCTCGTTCCATTCTCTCTACATGTCCAAACCACCTCAACAACCCTCCTCAGCTCTCTGGACAATCGTTTTGGTAATCCCGCACCTCCTCCTAATTTCCAAACTCCGAATTCTCTGCATTATATTCACACCACACATTGACCTCAGACATGACATCTCCACTGCCTCCAGCCTTCTCCTCGTTGCAACATTCATCACCCATGCTTCACACCCATATAAGAGCGTTGGTATAACTATACTCTCATACATTCCCTCTTTACTTACATAGACAAGGTTCTTTGTCTCCACAGACTCCGAAGTGCTCCACTCACCCTTTTCCCTCATCAATTCTATGATTCACCTCATCCTTCATAGACCCATCCGCCGACATGTCCACTCCCAAATATCTGAATACATTCACCTCCTCCATACTCTCTCCTCCAATCTGATATCCAATCTTTCGTCACCTATTCTTTTTGTTATCCTCATCACCTTACTCTTTCCTATATTCACTTTCAATTTTCTTCTTTTACACACCCTACCAAATTCATCCACCAACCTCTGCAGCTTCTCTTCAGAATCTCCCAAAAGCACAGTGTCATCAGCAAAAAGCAACTGTGACAACTCCCACTTTGTATTTGCTTCTTTATCTTTTAGCCCAACACCTCTTGCCAAGACCCTCGCATTCACTTCTCTTACAACCCCATCTATAAATATATTGAACAACCACGGTGACATCACACATCCTTGTCTAAGGCCCACTTTTACTGGGAAATAGTCCCCTTCCTTCCTACACACTCTAACCTGAGCCTCACTATCCTCATAAAAACTCTTCACTGCTTTCAGTAACCTTCCTCCTATTCCATACACCTGCAACATCTGCCACATTGCCCCCCTATCTACCCTATCATACGCCTTTTCCAAATCCATAAATGCCACAAAAACATCTTTACCCTTATCCAAATACTGTTCATATATATATATATATATATATATATATATATATATATGATATGTATGGAGTATATCTAAACTTTACTGGACTCATATATATATATATAATTATGATATGTATGGAGGTACCACCTCTAGAACTTTACTGGGGACGCTCATCCTCAGAGAAGACAATAAACGTACCTCAAGGAAAACTCAAGGTTCTCCCCGGAGCTGTTTGAATATTTTCTTCTCCTACCACCCCCTATATTTTATATTATATATGTACTTTATTAATAGACAGAATACATTGACAGAAAACACAAACATGAACATGAATACATTAGTACAATATATCAAAGATTATGAATCTCCGCCAGCTCCTTCGAAGCTGGATACGAGCCCAGTATGCAGCATGCATTTCCCCTCTGGATGGCCACGATGAGGCGCTGGAACATGAAAATGGCTGCCCTTGGGTCCTTGGTGGTGTTGAGGAGTCTGGAACCCAGTTCATTAAGGAAACGTGTGGCATTTTTTCCCCATGATCCCAAGGTCTGTGATCCTACTGGGACAAATTGATACTGTTGGCTTATGTCCCTGTACTTGCCGATCTTGTACTCCTCTCTGTGGTCAGCAGCTCCTCCCTGTCGCCCAACACTGTGATGGATGTAGGTGTCAGCCAGTGTCGACAAACAGGTATAGTCCCATTCTAAGAGCTTGCCATTCTTCCAAGGATAGATGGTGATCCTATCAGAGCGGTTTGCTTGGTTGTGGGTATTGTTGGCTGCTAGTGATTGGGGCTCTCTCTCGGCTGGGCATCCAGCTGATGTCGTTGACTTCATTGTGTCTTGCATGCCAGCCCTTGGTTTGGAACAGTTAAGACCATGTAGACCATATTGGTCGGCTTGCGCATCGCCGCAAATACACGTATATTCTGTGTGAATTGGGGCAGCAAGGCGCAGAGCCACTGCAATACGGAGAGTCTTAGGGTCGAGGCGTGTTCCCATGGCCGAAATGGAAAGTGTTTGAAGTCCCCAGAGTGATGTGCACTCACAGCTAGGAGAAGGGCAGTCTCCCTGTCTGATGTTTACAGCCCTAAGTATGTTGATGAGCACCTTTTCAGATACACACACACACACACATACACACACACACACACACACACACACACACACACACACACACACACACACACACACACACACACACACACACTCACACACATACACACACCTGAAAAGTGTTCCAAAATATCTAATAGACTGCGAGCAGAAAATTTTAAAGTAATGTCATTCTAGTGTCTTCCATATGACCCGAAACTGGTTAATCATTCGTTGGTTCACCGGAGCAAGGTTTTACACGCTTCTTTTATTAAGGAAGATCACTACATGACAATGGCCTTAAATGCTGATACCCTCAATTGTTTCCAAAATAATACTGAACATTTATCTCACATTTTCTTTATATATTTTCTTAAATTTATTCTTATTTAATATATGTATACAGAATAGTATTTGTATTATATTAGCTGTATTAAAAAAAATTCGTTCCTTTCCACTAGGTTTTAAGTAACTGTGTTGTTTAAAAGCAAACTTTCTCCATCTGTGCAAAATATAGGTTTTTTGTTAACTATTTTATCTTATTCCTTTATTTAAATTCTTTAAACTGATAATTAAATGGTCAACATAAATTTTGTTATAAATACAAATATGAGAAATTCAAATCGACAGTGAAAACTTGATCATCAAAAGCCCTCCAGAAATAAGAAAATGGTTGGGAAACTTTTCAAAACTTCTATGGATCCTTCTTCAGTGCCATATTTTGTGGAAAAAAAAATGACAAAAATGCTAGTTTTCTCCCCAAGCCAAGGCTCCACCAATACACGTATAATCTCAGTTGCAAAATAAAGCTAATACTCTCATTTCAGTCGGCTTTCCTTTGCACAGTGTACATAACCGAGTTTTATTAACATACTAAACAAATATTGCGAGAACTTTATATTCGTGTTTCTAAACTTAGTTTCCACCCACAACCAATTTATTTTCTCAAAACATATGAAGTGAACTGTAATTTTATGGAAAAGATCATTTTTATTACTATATTATATTATTTTCGACGTAATTATAATTATAGATGTAATTAATACTGTTAATGCTGCTGTCATTACTGCGAAAGGTCAAATTTTATAAATACTTGATACTTCGTGCAGACTAAACATTCTGGTACATATTCAAGTATAAAAATCTCGCCCCCATTTTGTTCTTCGCAATAAAATAACAATACACGATTGCTCTTGAATAGCATCGCACTCCCTGGTAATGTCCTGGAGAGTAGCCTCTCCTTTCAGAACCAACACAGACCCACATCATTGCATGTAGTTGATTTAAACTATGCGTCATTATTTTGGTTTTATCTTTTTAGACCTGCATCAGTAGTAAATAAAAATGAGGCTTATTACTAAGACAGGATACTTAGCATTTGAAAAAGATCCTATTTAAAATATATGCTTAATACTTTAGCATAGACTAGTGTTCATTAATATTGTAAATTACTTTTTAGGAAAACACGGGGAACATAAAGGAATTTTCATTCAAAGCAAAAGTGTGGTAAATAATTAAAAAAAAATATACTGAAATCAAGGTACATGCTGGTATCCTAATACCAAACATCAGTGTGGATTTTAATGACTGGACTAATACAGCTGTAGTATACATTGCTTATTGAAAATTTTCCTAAAAAGAAAATTAAAAAAAATATATTTTTTCCTTATGGTGACAGTAATGACATTTTGACAAGTGGAACCCAACTGAATTTAATGCAAAAGCAGGAAATTATTATATAAATTTTAGGGAAAAACAAAAAGAACTAAATAAAACTACAAATTTTTGGAAGAGGAAGTATAAAGTATATTCTACTTTTGCCTTTGCAATATTGGTTGGGCTTCACTTGATCCTGCACAATCACCTAAAACTCTTTCAATATTCCCAGTTTTGAGTAAAAATGTTTAAGTGTCGCCATACAAAAATCAAACAATTCTGAATATTATTACACCAGTTGCCAATTTCACCCCTCCCTTTCAATGTGAAAATACGGACTCAATGTGAAAATACGGACTCAATGTGAAAATACGGACTCAATGTGAAAATACGGACTCAATGTGAAAATACGGACTCAATGTGAAAATACGGACTCAATGTGAAAATACGGACTCAATGTGAAAATACGGACTCAATGTGAAAATACGGACTCGTGTATCACAGTTGATCACCCAGATGTTAGGACTGACGCACCAACTTGATGCACATCCTGGAGGTTTCTTTATGATCGTAAAACTTTTGAAGGACCCACTTTGGCCCTTTTTTTATGCATGTCATTTTCTTTGGCGCGAATTATGAAAGATTCTACTATTCTAAGCTTCTTGAGACTTGGGATAAGAGTATAAGAATAGTTGAGCACTGCTGTAGGCCTACTGACCCATGCTAGGCAAGTGCAATTCACAATCAACCACACCCACTCATTTACCATCCACCCTACATTTAAAACTATACCTAAAATTCTCGCATCAGTTATTTTTATTTGGAATCGTCTGATCGAAAAGCAAGTTCTACTTTTCGATCTGACATGTCTTGACGTGTTGGCACGTTATATATATATTTATTTTATTGATTTCCATTTATACACTAATCATATTCTAATTATATTTTTTGACATGAAGCCGAGAATTTTATTAGCCGAATTTTGTCATATGTACTATTTATTGTCTTGGAGTTAATTTTATGTCAAAATCTCGTCTGCAATAAATTGGATAAAGATGTTCATGTTATTTTCTTTTCCTATGATTAGAATTTTACAGTTGTACTCTCTGAATAGTATCTGCCACATCTCTGACCACGTCAACATATCCTGGTCATCCTGTAGCTTTCTATTGTCCTCTGAAAATACCTGATCCTATTTTAGAACCATCGGAATTAATTCATTTATATGCACTGAATTTGTTTGTGTCTCCATTTATTCCCCTCATATATGTCATATTTAAAGATTGTGACTCCATTATGTTTTCTCTCCAAACATGCAAACTCTGTTGCCCATCGGTCATTCACGCCACGACCCAAGAGAAAATATTTCTCCTGTACTTTGCCGATACTTGTCTTATGACTCATCTGTGTGAAACTCTGTCGAAGGATTTTCTAAAGTCCATATACACAATATCGTATTTGTTATCATGTTCTACTACCTCATATACCTTACTGAAAATATTAATAAATTCTTAAGGCAAGGAGACCCTTTTCAAGGTGGCTTCGAAATTTGTCTACATTTAATGATTCCATCAATTTTCCCACAATTGACGTTATGCTCATTGATTTATAATTTGAAGCTGACAACCTATTTCCAACTTTGTAAATCAGTAACACATTTGCCATCTACCATTTATCTGTTACGATATCAATTTGAAGGAAAATTTTGAAATGACTAGAAAAGTTTCTCCTCAAATTTCTTTACATTTCTTGAAAACAGCTCGACAAAGCTAGGTGACATGATGGATTTCAACTCATCTACTTGTCTGAAGACTACGTCATTAGGGATTTTGACCCATTATATAGGTCAAACAGCTTTGACCTATGTAATTATTGATTTTTGGGATTTCGATTCTGTCATCTTGTGGGAAAAAAAGGAAATAAGTGTTAAAATTGATACACAATTTTTGGTCAATAACAATGATTTAACCTGAAATGTCTCAGTCTATTGTTTCTCCATTTAGGGTCATTTACGTTTAATCTAATTTGAATATTACGAAAATGTTCAGCTTGGGTAGGCTTGTCATAATGGCAACAATCACCATTATTATTCATGTTAATTAATAGTAATACCTATATCTTTAATGGAAAAAAATGAGATTCCAGATCAAAAACGTCTTCTCATTCAAGTATAGCAAATGAGTACATGTCTTAACTCGCATAGAAAAATATTAACGATCTCAAAAAGTGAAGATTGATGCTTGGCTAATTATCATCATTATGCGTGTCTTTGTCATCAGTGCTACAAGTGTCATGTTGCCGTCTAATATTACATTCTGACAACAAATTCTCTTACACAGAGGTTCATCAGCATGTTTAATCTCACTGTATGTTCTTATTCTTTTTTTTAAATTCCCAGGGAGAAGGGGGCAAAACATTCTTAGGATGCATCCCTCCAGTATCAGCTTCCTCTCGAACCCACCAGTAATATTCCTGAGACCTACCAAATCACACTGTATGTAGGCTGTGGCGGACACAGACTCTCTCCCTAACGACCCAATATGATACACGGAGGTACAACCACAGCCAACCACATAATACCACTCTAGAAATCGTTACGAGTCTGAGTAGCAAGTTCTTTCAATATTTTCCATCTATCTACAAGATTCTTATCAACTTGGAAATATATTACTATTAAGCGCGTAATATATTTCTATATGAGTGAGCTTAAAAGGCGGACCATAACCCATTTCCTAGTAGCTTGTTCTCCCAGTCTTTGGACGCTCTACTGTTTCTACAGGCTGCTGTCATAATTCTTGGGTTACCCGATCAATAATTTACGTCTCCTCACCCAGAACACAACACCGGCAATACTTAGGAACCCGGCACTTCCACACCTTTGTCACGGTTACATTTAGAGAATTGCGTTATTCCCCTTCCGCTGTTTCTATTTTATTGAATTCCTCGTGTTACTTCCGCGTTTTCTCTCAATTTTGTGTCGTGATTTACAGCGCACACACACACACACAAGGTATGATAAAGCTCATGGAGCAGGGAGAGAAGAGACCCAGTAGCGGACAGTGAAGAGGCGGGGCCAGGAGCTATGAATCGACCCCTACAACCACATATAGGTGAGTACACACACACACACTAAACAATAGACCAGTGTCACTGACGTGTACAGTATGCAAAGTCATGGAGCATCAGTGACAATCATGTAGACATGTATCTCTCACTCCTCATGTACTGTATATACCACCTTTATGTCAACATTGTATCTCTTAAATCTTTTGTACCATATTATGTAATAAAAATATACCTATTGGTAAAAAAAAAGAATGAAAAGATGGGGTGGGTGGTAGGGTAAGTGTCATATTCAAATGGTTTCAGGAAGAAATCCAAATATTCTTCCTTGAAGCCTTTCATTCACTTCTCCGAGGCTACGGGTCTCATAATTTGCACCAGAGGTGGACGCCATCCTATATATATATATATATATATATATATATATATATATATATATATATATATATATGCAAAAAGATCACAATAAACAGGTGATATCAAATATGCAAGACAACCACTATGAAAAAATAGAGGAATTCATTGATAATGTGAGTAGTCACGAAAGCGCTTGGAATTCCTCTATTTTTCATAGTGGTTGTCTTGCATATATTCTCCATGGGGAAGTGGAACAGAATTCTTCCTCCGTAAGCCATGCGTGTCGTAAGAGGCGACTAAAATGCCGGGAGCAAGGGGCTAGTAACCCCTTCTCCTGTATATATTACTAAATGTAAAAGGAGAAACTTTCGTTTTCCTTTTGGGCCACCCGCTTCGGTGGGATACGACCGACGTGTTGAAAGAGGTATATTATATATATATATATATATATATATATATATATTTATATATATATATATTATTATATATATATGTGTGTGTGTGTGTGTGTGTGTGTGTGTGTGTGTGTGTGTGTGTTGTGTGTGTGTGTACTCCACCTAATTGTACTCACCTAATTGTGGTTGCAAGGGTCGAGACTCAGCTCCTGGCCCCGCCTCTTCTCTGTCCGCTACTGGGTCTCTGCTCTCCCTGCTCCATGAGCTTTATCATACCTTATCTTAAAACTATGTATGGTTCCCGCCTCCACTATATCGTTCGTGTGTGTGTGTGTGTAAAACGCGATTTATGCTTAAATAGCAACGCTCTTCTTGCCAAATAAGGCAAGCAAAAATTTGTGTATGCAGTTTCGCAAAAATCATTCTGAACCTAACGAAAAAAAAATATATTTCATTGTGTTTGTTTTTTATTAAATTATTGTAAACTTATCTAAAATATATTTAGTTGGATTAGGCTAAATTAAATTGCGCTTTTTATAATATGGTTAGGTAAGTTTTCTAAGGGTCTCTTGGTACAAAATTATTAATTTTTACATTAACATAAATAAAAACAATATAGTATCTTTAAACGAATACTAGAAAAATTTAGAAACGACTTCATTGTAAATGAGTTCTTGCTAATTGACCAGTTTTACCTATTCGGCATGACACACAATATATATATATATATATATATATATATATATATATATATATATATATATATATATATATATATATAATTGTGAGTGTGAGTGTGTGTGTGTGTATATGTGTGTGTGTGTGTGTGCGTGTGTACCAGCCTATATGTGGTTTCAGGGGTCGATTCAGTTCCTGGCCCCATCTCTTCATTTGTCGTTAATAGATCCCCTCTCCTGGCTCCAAGAGCCTTAATTGTACCTCTTCTTAAAGTTATGTATAGATCCCGCACTTTTTATTTCGCTCTCCAGATTGTTAAACTTCCTGATAACCCAAACGCTGAAGAATACTTCCTAACATCCCAACTTCCAGTTGTGGCATCTTGCTCCTGTATCTGATCTCTCAAACATTCGGCCCTTGTTCATCTTATCTATTCCTCTCAGTATTTTAGACATCATTATCACATTTTCCCTATCCCTCCTGTCCTTTAATGTCATCAGGTTTAGTTCCGTTAAAACCTCTCCTCTTTGCATTTTTTTTCTAATTTCTTAACGTTCTTGACCAGGTGTGGGTTCCATACTGGTGCTGCATACTCCAATATGGGCCTGACGTATACGGTGTACAGAGTCTTGAATGACTCCTTTCTAAGATGTCGAAACACCAGGCGCCCATATGCTGTAGCTGTTAATTTTTTGATGTTCTCCTCAGGAGAAGATCTGTGTGATACTCAACCTAAGATCTTTCTCCTTAATTGAAGTTTGTACCTTTGACTCCCAATCCCTTACTCCGTTAGCGTTCTATGTCCTTTCACAAGCTTCATAACTTTGCACTTGGAGTTCAACTCGTGTGTGTGTGTGTGTGTGTGTGTGTGTGTGTGTGTGTGCCTGCGTGCGTGCGTCCTCGGCCTTGCGTCTTCGCTGGTCGACACTAGGTCCACTCTCTTCCTCCTCCATGAGCTTTATTATATCTAATCTTAAAGCTATGTATGGTTCCTAACTCCACTACATCACTTACCAGATTGTTCCACTTCCTGACAACTCTATGATTGAAGAAATACTTCCTAACATCCCTGTGACTCATCTTAGTTTTCACAGTGTGTATTTACTCACACACACACACACACACACACACACACACACACACACACACACACTAAAAACTCCGTGGAAATCCTGTTTTCTTCTTGGGTGGGTTTGATGGTTTTCTCTTACCATTCTTTTTTTCTAAGATACCTTATTAATCTATTTGGCACAATTGAACTGGGGAATACATTTAAATTACAAAGATGTTTTCAAAACTTTTGCATTACACATATGACGTCCAGCTCCTCAGCAGTACGTTGTATGTATAATACAAATGCTTATAAATTTACTCATTTAATGACGTTTTCGTTATTTATGTAAAAACTACAACTGCAAATCAACACTCATTCTCTCTATTTCAGTTATTTTCAGTATTTATCAAAGATTTACTCGCATAACAATAATATTAAAGGGTTTTAATCTTTCGAATGCCCGTTAACCTGATTTATATGTAAGCACATTAGTGCCATACTTATAACCAGTGGCTGTGCACTCACAAAAGTGAATTTCTAAACTTTATTTAAATCATTGCAATAATAATAATAATAATAATAATAATAATAATAATAAAATAATTATTATTATTATTATTATTATTGTACTATAAATGCCATACTATCAGCGTTTCTGTCATTGCAACTGGCCTAAATTTTATGTCTATTACTTTCCTTTTTTGCAAGCCAAAATCTCCAGCCTCCCAATCTTTCCTCTGGTACATCTTGAAGATTAGAAAAGGTCGTTTTCACTTCGTTTTCAGCATCAAAATGGAAGTCAGTATCTCTCTTGCATTTTCGTCGTATTCCCCTGGTAGGTCTGGAGACGCCAACTTCCTCTAGCACCAATATATCATCCCTATAGTACCGGTGTCTCAATTGGAACCCACCATTAGTACTGCTGGAGACCTCCCATATCACAGTGCAGGTTGGTTGTGGCGGACACTGATCGTTCCTTAACACCTTTATCAAACTAATGTTACATAGGAATATAACCAGTATCACAACTAGTGATAACGTTCCGAATCCAATAGCAGAATCTTTCCATGTTTTCATTTATTTGCCGTAATTTGAAACTGACAGCATATTACAATGAAATTTCTAAATATACAAGGCCTGGTCATAGACCGGGCAGCGGGGGCGTTGACCCCCGAAACCCTCTCCAGGTATACTCCAGGTATCCTGTTCTGGGTGAACTCAAAGTCCTCCACAAGCCTACTCAAGCGCTCAATAAGGAATCCTGTTTCGTTCGTCTACTCTCTCGAAGCTCTACTGTTCCCCACAGGCTGCTGTCATATTTATGATATTATGCGACCAATAACTTTTCTGCCCCTCACCCAGAGAACAACACTTACAGTACTTAGGAACCTGGCACTCTACAACACTGTCACGCAAATAATTCTGAAAGTTGCATTATTTCTCGCCTGCTATTCTGAATTTATATATATACCTTCCTATATATATATATATATTTATTAACACATCGGCCGATTCCCACCAAGGCAGGGTGGCCCGAAAAAGAAAAACTTTCATCATCATTCACTCCATCACTGTCTTGCCAGAGGGGTGCTTTACACTACAGTTATAAAACTGCAACATTAACACCCCTCCTTCAGAGTGCAGACACTGTCTTCCATCTCAGGACTTAAGTCCTGGAGTATATATATATATTATATATATATAATATATATATATATATATATATATATATATATATATATATATATTATATATATATATATATATAATATATATATATAAATATATATATATATAATATATATATATATATATATATATATATATATATATATATATATATAAATATATATATATATAATATATATATATATATATATATATATATATATATATATATATATATATATATATATATATATATATATATATATATATATATATATATATATAATATATATATATATATATATATATATATATATATATATATATATATATATATATATATATATATATAAATATATATATATATATATATATATATATATATAATATATATATATATATATATATATATATATATATATATATATATATATATATATATATAATATATATATATATATATATATATATATATATAAATATATATATATATAATATATATATATATATATATATATATATATATATATATATATATATAATATATATATATATATATATATATATATATATATATATATATATATACATATATATATATATATATATATATATATATATATATATATATATATATATTTATATATATTTATATATATATATATATTTATATATATATATATATATATATATATATATATATATTTATATATATATATATATATATATATATATATATATATTTTTTTATTTATTTTTATTAAACATCGGCCGATTCCCACCAAGGCAGGGTGGCCGAAAAAGAAAAACTTTCATCATCATTCACTCCATCACTGTCTTGCCAGAAGGGTGCTTTACACTACAGTTATAAAACTGCAACATTTACACCCTCTCCTTCAGAGTGCCGGCACTGTACTTCCCATCCCCAGAACTCAAGTCCGGCCTGCCGGTTTCCCTGAATCCTTCAAAATGTTACTTTGCTCACACTCCAACAGCACGTCAAGTATTAAAAACCATATGCCTCCATTCACTCCTATCAAATACGCTCACACATGCTTGCTGGAAATCCAAGCCCCTCGCACACAAAACTTCCTTACCCCTCCCTCCAACCTTTCCTAGGCCGACCCCTACCCCGCCTTCCCTCCACTACAGATTTATACACTCTCGAAGTCACTCTGTCTCGTTCCATTCTCTCTACATGTCCAAACCACCTCAACAACCCCTCCTCAGCTCTCTGGACAATCGTTTTGGTAATCCTGCACCTCCTCCTAATTTCCAAACTCCGAATTCTCTGCATTATATTCACACCACACATTGACCTCAGACATGACATCTCCACTGCCTCCAGCCTTCTCCTCGTTGCAACATTCATCACCCATGCTTCACACCCATATAAGAGCGTTGGTATAACTATACTCTCATACATTCCCTCTTTACTTCCATGGACAAGGTTCTTTGTCTCCACAGACTCGAAGTGCTCCACTCACCCTTTTCCCCTCATCAATTCTATGATTCACCTCATCCTTCATAGACCCATCCGCCGACATGTCCACTCCAAATATCTGAATACATTCACCTCCTCCATACTCTCTCCTCCAATCTGATATCCAATCTTTCGTCACCTATTCTTTTTGTTATTCTCATCACCTTACTCTTTCCTATATTCACTTTCAATTTTCTTCTTTTACACACCCTACCAAATTCATCCACCAACCTCTGCAGCTTCTCTTCAGAATCTCCCAAAAGCACAGTGTCATCAGCAAAAAGCAACTGTGACAACTCCCACTTTGTATTTGCTTCTTTATCTTTTAGCCCAACACCTCTTGCCAAGACCCTCGCATTCACTTCTCTTACAACCCCATCTATAAATATATTGAACAACCACGGTGACATCACACATCCTTGTCTAAAGCCCACTTTTACTGGGAAATAGTCCCTTCCCTCCTACACACTCTAACCTGAGCCTCACTATCCTCATAAAAACTCTTCACTGCTTTCAGTAACCTTCCTCCTATTCCATACGCCTGCAACATCTGCCACATTGCCCCCTATCTACCCTATCATACGCCTTTTCCAAATCCATAAATGCCACAAAAAAATCTTTACCCTTATCCAAATACTGTTCACCTATATGTTTCACTGTAAACACTTGGTCTACACCCCCTACCTTTCCTAAAGCCCCCTTGTTCATCTGCTATCCTGCTTTCTGTTTTACTCTTAATTCTTTCAATAATAACTCTACCATACACTTTACCAGGTACACTCAACAGACTTATTCCCCTATAATTTTTGCACTCTCTTTTGTCCCCTTTGATATATATATATATATATATATATATATATATATATATATATATATATATATATATATATATATATTATATATATATATATATATATATATATATATATATATATATATATATATATATATATATATATATATATATATATATATATATCTATATATATTTATATATATATATATATTTATATATATATATATATATATTATATATATATATATATATATATATATATATATATATATATATATATATATATATATATATTATATATATATATATATATATATATATATATATATTTATATATATATATATATATATATATATATATATATATATATATATATATATATATATATATATATATATTTATATATATATATATATATATATATATATATATTTATATATATATATATATATATATATATATATATATTTATATATATATATATATATATATATATATATATATATATATATATATATATATATATATATATATATATATATATATATATATATATATATATATATATATATATATATATATATATATATATATATATATATGTCGTGCCGATTAGGTAAAACTGGTCAATTAGCAAGAACTCATCTAAAATTAAGTCCTTTCTAAAATTTTCTCTTATACGTTTAAATATATATTTTTCATTTATGTTAATGTAAGAATTTATAATTTTGTACCAAGAGAAACTTTGAAAACCTACCTAACCTTATTACAACAAGCGCAATTTAATTTAGCCTAACCCAACTAAATATATTTTAGATACGTTAACATTAATTTAATAATAAACAAACACAATGAAATATATTTTTTCGTTATGTTCAGAATTATTTTGGCGAAATTATTGCATACACAAATTTTCACTTGTCTTATATGGCAAGGTGAGCGTTGCTATTTAAGCCAAAACCGCAAGTTTTACCTAATCGGCACGACATATATATTTATATATATATATATATATATATATATATATATATATATATATATATATATATATATATATATATATATATATATATATATATATATATTTATATATATATATATATATTTTTATATATATATATATATATTTATATATATATATATATATATATATATATATATATATATATTTATATATATATATATATATTTTTATATATATATATATATATTTATATATATATATATATATATATATATATATATATATATATATATATATATATATCAAAACACTGATCTCTGGCCGACGGAGACTCGAACCTACGAACCTCATGACAAGGTACGCAGTGCTTTACCGACCGTACCACACTGGTCAATACCTTGGCATCCAGCTTTCGCTAGACGTTATTCCAAGGCAACCAGTTTTCAGGCAGGAAGGCTTACAGCTTTTCATCTCATCCCCTGCTCTTGCGAATTCCTAGCATTGTAAAATCTCTAGTTGTGTCGATGCATGTAGGGGATGAGATGAAAGCTGTAACCACCTGCCTGAAAGCTGGCTGCCTTGGATCGGCGTCTAGCGTGAGCTGGATGCCAGGTATTGGACCAGTGTGGGACGGTCGGTAAAGCACTGCGTACCTTGTCATGAGGTTCGTGGTTCAGTCTCCGTCGGCCAAGATCAGTGTTTGTGAATATTTCGCCTGCTCTTGCGAATTCCTAGCAATATATATATATATATATATATATATATATATATATATATATATAATATATATATATTTTTTTTCAACAAGTCGGCCGTCTCCCACCGAGGCAGGGTGACCCAAAAAGAAAGAAAATCCCCAAAAGAAAAAACTTTCATCATCATTCAACACTTTCACCACACTCATACATAATCACTGTCTTTGCAGAGGAGCTCAGATACTACAGCTGAGAAAAGTCCCTCCCAGCTGTCACTATCTCAGACCCCTCCTTTAAAGTGCAGGCATTGTACTTCCATTTCCAGGACTCAAGTCCAACTAAATCAATTAACTGGTTTCCTGAATCCCTTCACACAATGTTACCCTGCTCACACTCCAACAGATCGTCATGTCCCAAAAAATATTCGTCTCCATTCACTCCTATCTAACACGCTCACACATGCTTGCTGGAAGTCCAAGCCCCTCGCCCACAAAACCTCCTTTACCCCTTCCCTCCAACCTTTTCTAGGACGACCCCTACCCCGCCTTCCTTCCCCTACAGATTTATACGCTCTCCAAGTCATTCTACTTTGATCCATTCTCTCTAAATGACCAAACCACCTCAACAACCCCTCTTCAGCCCTCTGACAAATACTTTTAGTAACTCCACACCTTCTCCTAATTTCCACATTCCGAATTTTCTGCATAATATTTACACCACACATTGCCCTTAGACAGGACATCTCCACTGCCTCCAGCCTCCTCCTCGCTGCAGCATTTGCAACCCATGCTTCACACCCATATATATATATATATATATGCTTTCAAGTGAAATCAAACAAATATTAATGATTAAAGCCATAATATATGGGGACAAACACGAAATCAAAGAAATTTCATGTTCCTCACCTTCGAATGTTTATATTGCAGCGAAGTTGAACAGTGTGAGCGTAAGTACCATATTTTGACAATTGCAATAATATAGGATAAAATTATGAAAAAGAGTTACAAGAAATACTTGTATAAACTAATCACACTGTTGTTAAAAGAGAAAAATGGTTCATCTTCGTTTGTTGGCACACCAGTAGTTACCCGAGGCAAAGAAACGACTGTCGGGAAAACTTGCCTCTCCTTCGTTAGTCGATCGCTGGGAAAAACGGGAAGAGTCATTCACAGTCGGGCAAGTTCTCGGTGTAGCTGCGTTTAGTTTTGTTGTGAAACCAGACATTTGATTTAACTTTTTTTTTTTTAAAGGTCTGGACTTGATCTCACTCTTTCTTTAACATGTGAACGATCTCTTCTGCAGGGATTATTGTTTTCTGTGATTCGATTGAGTACAGTTTTTATGCTTTCTCCCTCACGCTTCACTATAAATTCTTATATAGTTTCCATTAATTTTTTTATTTTATTTATTCTCTTTCCTACTCTCTTATTATATCCATTAAAACACAATTTTCATTTTCTTTTATCCTCCTTTAACCAAATATACCGTAGATAATACTGTTTCTCTAATAATGAGGTTGTGAGACACTGGCGTGAAGTCAGTGTAATGCTGCTTTCAATGCTTATTATAGTGCCACGCTCACATGGGGGTGTGGGGGCACTTACTGAAAAGTGAGGTTCAACATTGCGTAAAGCTTCTCTCACTGAGTACTAAGGTGACACACTGTTACGGTGTATATATATATGTTGTGCCGAATAGGTAAAATTGGTCAATTAGGAAGAACTCGTTTAAAATTAAGTCCTAACTAAAATTTTCTCTTATACGTTTAAAGATATTTTTTTATTTATGTTAATGTAAAAATTAATAATTTTGTACCAAAAGAATCATAGAAAACTTAACTAACTTTATTATAACAAGCGCAATTTAATTTAGCCTAATCCAACTAAATATATTTTGGACAAGTTTACAATAATTAATAATAAACACAATGAAATATGATTTTTCCGTTAGCTTCAGAATGATTTTTGCGAAATTATTGCATACACAAATTTTCGCTTGCCTTATATGGCAAGAAGAGCGAAGAGTGTTGCTATTTAAGCCAAAATCGCTTAATATATATATATATATATATATATATATATATATATATATATATATATATATATATATATATATATATATATATATATATATATATAATTTGGACCGAATAAATGAAAGTACATCGTATTCGTTATCACAAATATATATAAAAACCTGGCATCAGTAAAGAGCAAATGATATATTTTAAATATTATTTAATGTAGACAACCTTGATTAAGAAAGCTCTTTAAATCAAATTTGCATATCTCAGTCTTCTAAGGTGTAACTGTACATAATGAGACAAAGTAATCACTAAATGGGTTAGTTCTCTAAACTCTAAAAGAAAACATTTTGGTCCACAACAGTAACAGATAAACACACTAGAATTACACAGCCATTTGCTAGACAGTAGTTGGTCATCGTTCTGTCATTTTCATTTGTACGATATTTTATATACAATAATACAATAGTTCTCTCACATTTATACACATACATTCACTTACAACCACTAAACATACAAGCGATACAGTAATGTAAAGCTCAACAAACATTTTACCATGAAGGCTTTATGGCCTTGCCAGGACACGATGTATTGTGGCCACGGCAACACCAACAATGGTTCAATACATCTCACTCGCCGAAGCCACAATAAAACGAAGTGATTTGTACAGATTTTTGTAAATATTGGCAAGGGAGGCGATTATAACATAGGTATTGTGCTTTCACTACATTAGTGGAACAACAATAAGTCGTATATATATATATATATATATATATATATATATATATATATATATGTCGTGCCGATTAGGTAAAACTTGCGATTTTGGCTTAAATAGCAACGCTCACCTTGCCATATAAGACAAGTGAAAATTTGTGTATGCAATAATTTCGCCAAAATCATTCTGAACATAACGAAAAAATATATTTCATTGTGTTTGTTTATTATTAAATTAATGTTAACGTATCTAAAATATATTTAGTTGGGTTAGGCTAAATTAAATTGCGCTTGTTGTTATAAGGTTAGGTAGGTTTTGAAAGTTTCTCTTGGTACAAAATTATAAATTCTTACATTAACATAAATGAAAAAATATATCTTTAAACGTATAAGAAAATTTTAGAAATGACTTAATTTTAGATGAGTTCTTGCTAATTGACCAGTTTTACCTAATCGGCACGACATATATATATATATATATATATATATAAATATATATATGTCGTGCCGATTAGTAAACTGTTATTCCTTAAATAGCAACGCTCACCTTGCCATATAAGACAAGTGAAAATTTGTGTATGCAATAATTTCGCCAAAATCATTCTGAACATAACGAAAAAATATATTTCATTGTGTTTGTTTATTATTAAATTAATGTTAACGTATCTAAAATATATTTAGTTGGGTTAGGCTAAATTAAATTGCGCTTGTTGTTATAAGGTTAGGTAGGTTTTGAAAGTTTCTCTTGGTACAAAATTATAAATTCTTACATTAACATAAATGAAAAAAATATATCTTTAAACGTAGAAGAGAAAATTTTGAAAGGACTTAATTTTAGATGAGTTCTTGCTAATTGACCAGTTTTACCTAATCGGCACGACATTATATATATATATATATATATATATATATATATATATATGTCGTGCCGATTAGAAGTAAAACAGTCAATGCAAGAACTCTAAAATTAAGTCCTTTCTAAAATTTCTCTTGTACATTAAAGATATATTTTTTCATTTATGTTTATGTAAGAATTTATAATTTTGTACCAAAACTTTGAAACCTACCTAACCTTATTACAACAAGCGCAATTTAAAGCCTAACCAAACTAAATATATTTTAGATACGTAAACATTAATTTAATAATAAACACACACAATGAAATATATGTTTTCGTTATGTTCAAAATGATTTTGCGAAATATTGCATACACAAA
>WNWK01000441.1:135000-287500 GCA_009830355.1 Cherax destructor
TCTGGAGGCCCTTCTGTTTCCTCTGTGAACACTTCTTTCAATCTCCTGTTGAGCTCCTCACACACTTCGCGGTCATTTCTTGTGACCTCCCCTCCTTCCTCAGCCTGATTACCTGGTCCTTGACTGTTGTTTTTCTCCCAATGTGGCTGTACAACAGTTTTGGGTCAGATTTGACTTTCGCTGCTGTGTCATTCTCGTATTGTCTTTGGGCCTCCCTTCTTACCTGCGCATATTCATTTCTGGCTCTACGACTGCTCTCCTTATTCTCCTGGGTCCTTTGCCTTCTATACTTCTTCCATTTCTAGCACACTTGGTTTTGGCCTCTCTGCACCTTTGGGTGAACCATGGGCTCATCCTGCCTTTTTCGTTATTCCTGTTACCCTTGGGTACAAACCTCTCCACACCTTCCTTGCATGTTGTTGTCACATATTCTATCAAATCGTTTACTGACGTTCCTGCCAGTTCTGTGTGTGTGTGTGTGTGTGTGTGTGTGTGTGTGTGAGTGTGTACTCACCTAGTTGTACTCACCTAGTTGTGGTTGCAGGGGTCGAATCATAGCTCCTGGCCCCGCCTCTTCACTGGCCGCTACTGGGTCACTCTCCCTGCGCCATGAGCTTTATCATACCTCTTCTTAAAGCTATGTATGGAGCGTGCCTCCACTACATCACTTCCTAAACTATTCCACTTCCTGTGTGTGTGTGTGTGTGTGTGTGTGTGTGTGTGTGTGTGTGTGTGTGTGTGTGTGTGCGTGCGTTCGAGTGAGTGATTGGGTGGGTGAAATCTGTACCCAGGGATCCACAAGGTTGAGAGAGTGGCAGCCAGTACTCATCATTAGCGAAGGTAAGACACAGTGGAGCCACACAACCTGTGTGAAGGGCAGAAAATCACACAGGAATGACAAGATGAGCCACCGACACACACTGTTCTCTGGTTCAGGTACCCGAGTTAAATCTATTTTAGTGTAAAAGATTGGGGCGAATGTGAGAAACTTACGATACCATTAGACGCTATCCTTGTCAGAGTGCGACCCTTGTCGTGTGCGATCCCTGTCAAGTGTACGAACGCCTGCAAAAGGGTTCGTTAAAAACCTTAAGTGGATCCCGCCTTCCTAGATGCAATCTAAAATTTACTCCAAGGTTTCTAAAAAAGGTAGAAATAGTGCTGAGTTTCAAAATATTTTCGGTCTGTGAAAATTTAAGACACTCTTGTCAATTACAGTTCCTGGAAACTGTGAGCGTCGCTCTTGGTGTCGGATAAAGTTGCCTAGCTACGATTATGGGACACCAATAACAAGATCACATATATATATAGTAAATGCATATTATTTGCGCTCGCGTGTGTACGCGTGCGTGCGTGCGTGTTTGTGTACTCACCTAATTGTGATTGCAGGGTTCGATTCATTGATCCTGGCCCCTCTTCTTCACTGTTCGCTACTAGTCACTCTCCTCGCTCCGTGAGCTTTATCATACCTTTTCTTAAAGCTATGTATATATCCTGCTTCCACTACATCCCTGTGACTCGTCTAAGTTGCAGGGATGTCGATTCCTCTCAGTATTTTATATGTCGTTATCATGTTTTCCCTATCCCTCCTCTTCGCCAGTGTTGTCAGTCGATTTCCCTTAACCTCTCTTCGTAGGACATGCCCCTTTAGTACTAGTCTCGTTGCAAAGCTTTCCACCTTCTCTAATTTCCTTCTCTAAGTTCCGCTCAGCAATTGAGTAATTAATATTCTTTTTATGAGATGGGGGTTAATCTTTATAACAGGGCAAGTAAGGAAATTAGTTTCCTGCTCGTGCGGTGTCAGTTACCAGAGCCTCCTAACGTGCACTAAATCGAAATTGTAGTGTTTATTACGTCTGCCAGAGATCAAAACAGTTCCGCTTCAAGCAAATGATGCCATAATAGGTATTTTGTTTCACGAGCAGGAGTCCCCAGCTTCTTCCAGTGTCCCCAGCTTCTTCCAGTGTCTCCACCAGTGTTCCCAGCTTCTTCCAGTGTCTCCACCAGTGTCCCCATCTTCTTCCAGTGTCTCCACCAGTGTCCCCAGCTTCTTCCAGTGTCCCCAGCTTCTTCCAGTGTCTCCACCAGTGTCCCATAGCTTCTTCCAGTGTCTCCACCAGTGTCCCCAGCTTCTTCCAGTGTCTCCACCAGTGTCCCCAGCTTCTCTTGTCTCCACCAGTGTCCCCAGCTTCTTCCAGTGTCTCCACCAGTGTCCCCAGCTTCTTCCAGTGTCTCCACCAGTGTCCCCAGCTTCTTCCAGTGTCTCCACCAGTGTCCCAAGCTTCTACTCGTGTCTCCACCAGTGTCCCCAGCTTCTTCCAGTGTCTCCACCAGTGTCCCCAGCTTCTTCCAGTGTCTCCACCAGTGTCCCCAGCTTCTTCCAATGTCTCCACCAGTGTCCCCAGCTTCTTCCAGTGTCTCCACCAGTGTCCCCAGCTTCTTCCAGTGTCTCCACCAGTGTCCCCAGCTTCTTCCAGTGTCTCCACCAGTGTCCCCAGCTTCTTCCAGTGTCTCCACCAGTGTCCCCAGCTTCTTCCAGTGTCTCCACCAGTGTCCCAGCTTCTTCCAGTGTCTCCACCAGTGTCCCCAGCTTCTTCCAGTGTCTCCACCAGTGTACCCAGCTTCTTCCAGTGTCTCCACCAGTGTCCCCAGCTTCTTCCAGTGTCTCCACCAGTGTCCCCAGCTTCTTCCAGTGTCTCCACCAGTGTCCCAGCTTCTTCCAGTGTCTCCACCAGTGTCCCCAGCTTCTTCCAGTGTCTCACCATTCCACTTCTTCCAGTGTCCCCAGCTTCTTCCAGTGTCTCCACCAGTGTCCCCAGCTTCTTCCAGTGTCTCCACCAGTGTACCCAGCTTCTTCCAGTGTCCCCAGCTTCTTCCAGTGTCTCCACCAGTGTCCCCAGCTTCTTCCAGTGTCTCCACCAGTGTCCCCAGCTTCTTCCAGTGTCTCCACCAGTGTCCCCAGCTTCTTCCAGTGTCTCCACCAGTGTCCCCAGCTTCTTCCAGTGTCTCCACCAGTGTCCCCAGCTTCTTCCAGTGTCTCCACCAGTGTCCCCAGCTTCTTCCAGTGTCTCCACCAGTGTCCCCAGCTTCTCTTGTCTCCACCAGTGTCCCCAGCTTCTTATCGTGTCTCCACCAGTGTCCCCAGCTTCTTATCGTGTCTCCACCAGTGTCCCCAGCTTCTTATCGAGTCTCCACCAGTGTCCTCTGCTTCTTATCGTGTCTCCACCAGTGTCCCCAGCTTCTTATCGTGTCTCCACCAGTGTCCCCAGCTTCTTATCGTGTCTCCATTAGTATCTCCAGCTTCTTATCGTGTCTCCACCAGTGTCCCCAGCTTCTACTCGTGTCTCCACCAGTGTCCCCAGTTTCTACTCGTGTCTCCACCAGTGTCCCCAGCTTCTACTCGTGTCTCCACCAGTGTCCCCAGCTTCAACTTGTGTCTCCACCAGTGTCCCCAGTTTCTACTCGTGTCTCCACCAGTGTCCCCAGCTTCAACTTGTGTCTCCACCAGTGTCCCCAGCTTCTACCCGTGTCTCCACCAGTGTCCCCAGCTTCTTCCAGTGTCTCCACCAGTGTCCCCAGCTTCTCGTATCTCCACCAGTGTCCCCAGCTTCTTCTCGTATCTCCACCAGTGTCCCCAGCTCGTATCACGGGAATGGAAGATAATTAGGTATGATTCAAAGGGAGGACAAATCCAATTCCTTGGAAGAACCCTTCCCCAGTGTTAAGGCACCCTACTTTGAAAGTGAATTCCATAGAACAGCAATAGCAGTGTCTTCCGTCTCACTGCGGGAATTCCCGATATTATGATGTTGTAATTAGGAGATGACATACTATAATTCTAACCTTCTTTAAATGATAATCTAATTACTTATTTGATAATGCTTGGCAAGGTTGATTGTAAACTCGAGATTAACAATCTTTTCGGAGACAAACGACGCAAAGCAGAGAATTGAAGAAAAGAAAGACGCAATGAGAAGAACTTTATAAGGACGTTTGACTGAGGAAGTCTGTCTCAGTGAAGTTCCGCTCAGCAATTGAGTAATTAATATTCTTTTTTTGAGAGGGAGGTTAATCTTTATAACAGGGCAAGTGAGGATATGCGTGTTTGCAAGTTTAACATTGTTGGGTAATTAGGGAAGGATTTGTGAGAATTTAGCTATTGAGAAATAACTGTAAACTCCAAAGTGTGTTTTGAGGAGGAGGCTGAAGATTGCACTTTAGTTTTATTCAGTGAGTTATTAAGTTGTGGGATAAATTATGTGGATGCAAAGGTCTTTATTGGTTGAAGAATACTTAAAGTGTAGGCAATGTAGATTTAGATAATTGTAATGATAATACCGTATTTAGGTATTTACATATGAGGTGTACTGATGTTGACTTGCAATTCAATAATGTGACATGTTGACCACTTTCAGTATTAGATACCTGTACAAGTCTCGGTATAAATTGTATAGCTACTATAGAGTGTAAATGGATAATGCTTCTGGTGCCATTTTGGGGAAGGTCGTGACCATGAAGTGTGGGAGCAGCAGAACTAGAGTGGAAAGAGAGAGAGAGAGAGAGAGAGAGGAGAGAGAGAGAGAGAGAGAGAGAGAGAGAGAGAGAGAGATAGAGAGACTGTGAAGTAGCATGCCTTCAGGAATATTTTATGTAGCTCTCTGTATATTTTTACCAGTCTGGAGCACTTCTGCGGTGGAAACAGAGTAGCGAGTGTTTAATAGTAAAGGAATTTTAGGAATTGTGTTGTAAAACAAGCCTCATTCAGCATACTGCATGTAGGTCATAAATTAAGATTTTTATAAGTATTAATATGTCACCTATTTCATTAATTATCTTTAATTAATATACTCCGTGTTTACGGCAAGTAAAATAACTCAATTTTGACAACAGCTGAAAATAGTTATTTTCCCTTTATGAACAGAGGTGACACTAACGGTGATAGATTAGCTTTGGCAATTTGGCGACCGTTCTGTTTGGGAAGAGACTTCATGTCTTTCTCGAGATGGTATTTATGAGTGATGAGCTTGTATTCAGCTGACACATCAACTCTCGTGTATCTCTTACGGAACTTCCGCTCAGTCACTAATACTCGGTGGCATCCACAAGGATACTTACAAACGGCGTTGTTGCTTTCACAGAGCGACCAGTACATGGCCTAGGAGCCTCGACAAAGTCGTGAAATGAATGAGAAAATAAAAATAAAAATAAAGGGAAAAAATGAAACGCTCAGTTGACTAAATAACATAAATCCTTGTACTGTCGTTAGTCACCACGACTCTGCAATGGAGGGGGAGGTGGGAAAAATGAAGCAGGGAGAGCAACGGGCAATGACGACCCTTTAATCCCCTGAACAAAATTTTACGAATGGGAAAAAATTCCACTAGGAAGACCAAATAATTGGAAAAGTTTCTAGCTTTCTCAGATACGAGGCACTCAAACAGTCGCCACCAGGGTACGGTGATAAAGCTTGGTGGTGGGGAGGGCTGGGGACAGAAGGAAAAGCGGAAAGCTTCAAGAGGGATAATAGGGGTCGAGATTCCTTCAGAAAAATGGGAGAGCAGGGGTGGGTTCATCGAGGAGAGAGATCACGAAGGGAGGTGGGTTGTTCAGGAATATAAACAACTGGAGGAAGGCCGGTAAATACCGATGAGTTAAAACAATGTTAGCTCTTTATGACTGGAGTATTTCTTACATATTCAGAATTGTGGCAGTAAATCTTACACGAATAATGTCTTTAGAGTTTCTGAAGTGAATAAATTTGGTTAACCCATTTACCAACAGATATAATAAAATATATTTTTGACGTTAATAAAAGACTAACAGTACATTACAAGCGCAGATTGCATCGTGAACACAGAAGTTCATCGGCGTTATTCTGTCTCTTATCTAAATGTAATTGCATAAATTTTATATAAAGTTACGCAGAAGAGATTTATGTTGGTAATGCTGACCCGGAGGCGAGAGCACTCACCTGAAGAGCGACGCGCGGACCTGGTAACAATACTCACCCTCTCTCTACTAGAACTACCACATTTGTTTGTATTTATTTCTCCTTAATATTAGTATTATAAAAAGAACTTAGCGTCAAGGCTTTATCAGTTTTAACAATGTATCCACGACTGTACAGTAAGCTCAGAGCTCATCACAAAACTTAATAAGGAATGTTTTACTTTTCAGAGGACTGAGTAATAGGCATACGCCTACAAATTGATGGGATTCCTATATATGTTGATAAGAAATTTATTTCCTAGTCTTTTAATATGCATGTTTAAAAATGACAACAATCATTCGTCTATTTCAGCAAAGAACTTGATATATGTAATGAAGTTATTTCGTAGAGACACGAAGTTCCCGAAATTCTCAGAGCATTGTCACAAACACAGCATCTACATAACTAATTCACTTAGCATTAACGGGCAATATTCCATCAAGCAATTAGGCTTCAAAGACTTTTAAGTAAAAGATTCCTAGATATGACAAGAATGGATTACCTTCAGACGTTTGAAAATTATGGATATTATAACAACTATTGGACTTAAATTTGCACACTACAATGCACAACCTGACTAAATCTGTTCAATAATAATTTATTGGGAACCTTGGAAAACGAGGCAATGACATCAACATGTCATGTTTCATTTCATATTTTATTCGTATAATTGTGATCTTTTAGTTTGTAAATACAGAGAGTGGTATCATTACACTTAGGGTATATATTATTGTAACCACGAACGAGTGGTACTGATCAATAACAACACTGCACTAGCCAAGGACTCGAACCCATGTTGTACTGGCCCGCCTATGGTTAGCAAGAATCACATGACGCTTTAACCCACAGAACCACGGTATAAAATATCGATAAGTTGATAAACATGACACTTGTAGCATCTGTACTCATTCATCAAGCTGAAGGACTGAGCACCATATATCAAGGTTAAGGTACTGAGCACCATATATCAAGGTTAAGGGACTGAGCACCATCTATCAAGGTTAAGGGACTGATCACCATCTATCAAGGTTGAGGGATTGAGCACCATCTATCAAGGTTGAGGGATTGAGCACCATCTATCAAGGTTAAGGGACTGAGCACCATCTATCAATGTTAAGGTACTGAGCACCATTTATCAAGGTTAAGGTACTGAGCACCATCTATCAAGGTTAAGGGATTGAGCACCATCTATGAAGGTTAAGGAACTGAGCACCATCTATCAAGGTAAAGGAACTGAGCACCATCTATCAAGGTAAAGGAACTGAGCACCATCTATCAAGGTTAAGGGACTGAGCACCATCTATCAAGGTTGAGGGACTGGGCACCATCTATCAAGGTTAAGGGACTGAGCACCATCTATCAAGGTTAAGGGACTGAGCACCATCTATCAAGGTTTGGGACTGAGCACCATCTATCAAGATTAAGGGACTGAGCACCATCTATCAAGGTTAAGGGACTGAGCACCATCTATCAAGGTTAAGGGACTGAGCACCATCTATCAAGGTTAAGGGACTGAGCACCATCTATCAAGGTTAAGGGACTGAGCACCATCTATCAAGATTAAGGGACTGAGCACCATCTATCAAGGTTGAGGGACTAAGCACCATCTATCAAGGTTGAGGGACTGAGCACCATCTATCAAGGTTGAGGGACTGAGCACTATCTATCAAGGTTGAGGGACTGAGCACTATATATCAAGGTTGAAGGACTAAGCACCATCTATCAAGGTTGAGGGACTGAGCACCATCTATCAAGGTTGAAGGACTAAGCACCATCTATCAAGGTTGAGGGACTGAGCACCATCTATCAAGGTTGAGGGACTGAGCACCATCTATCAAGGTTGAGGGACTGAGCACCATATATCAAGGTTGAGGGACTGAGCACCATCTATCAAGGTTGAGGGACTGAGCACCATATATCAAGGTTGAGGGACTGAGCACTATCTATCAAGGTTGAAGGACTAAGCACCATCTATCAAGGTTGAGGGACTGAGCACCATCTATCAAGGTTGAAGGACTAAGCACCATCTATCAAGGTTGAGGGACTGAGCACCATCTATCAAGGTTGAGGGACTGAGCACAGCCTATCAAGTTGAAGGACTGATCACCTCAAATTGCCATTTCTTTCGCCGTTTCCAGTATATATATATATTTTTTTCAACAAGTCGGGGGTCTCCCACCGAGGCAGGGTGACCCAAAAAGAAAGAAAATCCCCCAAAAAGACAATGCTTTCATCATCATTCAACACTTTCACCTCACTCACCCATAATCACTATCTTTGCAGAGGCGCTCAGATACGACAGTTTAGAAGTCCCTAAAAACTGCCAATATCCCTCCCCCTTTCCCTAAAGCGCAGGCACTGTACTTCCCATTTCCAGGACTCAAGTCCGGCTAAACGGTTTCCCTGAATCCCTTCACTAAATATTACCTTGCTTACACTCCAACAGCTCGTCAGGTCCCAAAAACCATTCGTCTCCATTCACTCCTATCTAACACGCTCACGCATGCTTGCTGGAAGTCCAAGCCCTTCGTCCACAAAACCTCCTTTACCCCCTCCCTCCAATCTTTTCGAGGACGACCCCTACTCCGACTTCCTTCCCTTACAGATTTATATGCTCCCCAAGTCATTCTAATTTGATCCATTCTCTCTAAAAGACCAAACCACCTCAACAACCCCTCTTCAGCCCTCTAATACTTTTAGTAACTCCACACCTCCTCCTAATCTCCACACTCCGAATTCTCTGCATAATATTTACACCACACATTGTCCTTAGACAGGACATCTCCACTACCTCCAGCCGCCTCCTCACTGCAGCATTTACAACCCAAGCCTCACACCCATATACGTGTTGGTACAACTATACTTTCATACATTCCCTTCTTTGTCTCCACAGGTACTTTAACGCTCCACTTACATTTTTTCCTTCATCAATTCTATGGTTAACCTCATCCTTCATAAACCCATCTGCTGACAAGTCAACTCCCAAATATCTGAAAACATTTACTTCTTCCATACTCCCTCTGTCCAATGTGATATCCAATTTTTGTTTATTTAAATCGTTTGATACCCTCATCACCTTACTCTTATCTATGTTCACTTTCAACTTTCTACCTTTACACACTCTCCCAAACTCGTCCACTAACCTTTGCAACTTTTATTTATCATCAGCACAGTATCATCAGCAATAAGTAATTGTGTCAACTCCCATTTTGTACTTGATTTCCAATAATTTAATCCCAACCCTCTCCCAAACACCTTAGCATTTACTTCTTTTACAACCCCATCTATAAATATATTAAACAACCATGGTGAAATTACACATCCCTGTCTAAGACCTACTTTTACCGGGAAGTAATCTCCCTCTTTCCTACACACCCTAACCTGAGCCTCACTATCCTCATAAAAACTCTTTACAGCATTTAGTAACTTACTACCTATTCCATACACTTGCAACATCTGCCACATTGCTCCCCTATCCCCTATCATATACCTTTTCTAAATCCATAAATGCAATGAAAACTTCCCAACCTTTATCTAAATACTGTTCACATATATGCTTCAATGTAAACACTTGATCTACACATCCCATAACCCACTCTAAAGCCTCCTTTCTCATCTGTCTTACCTCTAATTCGTTCAATAATAACCCTACCGTACACTTTACCTGGTATATTCAGTAAACTTATTTCCCTATCATTTTTACAATCTCTTTTGTCCCACTTCATTTTATATAAATGAATTATACACGCTCTCTGCCAATCCCTAGGTACCTTCCCCTCTTTCATGCATTTATTAAACAAAAATACCAACCACTCCAACACTATATCCTCCTCCTTTTAACATTTATGTCATGATCCCGTCAGTTCCAGCTGCTTTACCCCCTTTCATTCTACGTAATGCCTCACGCACCTCCCCTTCACTCATATCCTGCTATTTTTTACTCCTAAAACATGTTATACCTCCCTGGCCAGTGCATGAAATTACCGCCTCCCTTTTTTCATCGACATTTAAAAGTTCCTCAAAATATTCCTGCCATCTACCCAATACCTTCAGTTCCCCATCTGCTAACTCCCCTACTCTGTTTTTAACTGACATATCAATTCGTTCCCTAGGCTTTCTAAACTTGTTTATCTCACTCCAGTTTTTTTTCTTATTTTCAGCAAAATTTCTTGACTGTGCCTCTCCCACTCTATCATCTGCTCTCCTTTTGCACTCCCTCACCATTCCCTACACCTTTCTTTTACTCTCCATATACTCTGCTCTTCTTATAACACTTCTGTTTTATAAAAACCTCTCATAAGCTACCTTTTTCTTTTATCTCATATCTCTGCTCTTTCTTATAACACTCTCTGTTTTATAAAAACCTCTCTAAGCACCTTTTCTCTCTATCACACTGCTTTATTCATCATTCCACCAATCCCTCTTCCTCCTGCACCCACCCTCCTATAGCACAAACTTCTGCCCCATATTCTAATACTGCATTTTAAACTATCATCCCTCTTGAACTCCTCCTACTACTCCTACTTGCATAGCCACCTTTCTCCAATATTGCTTATATCTCACCTAACTTCTCCTCCTTAGTTTATCACTCACCTCTTCTTACTGCTGTTCCATTTTCGTTATGTCCATCTACCTCTACTTAACTAGCTACAACTAAATAATGATCCGATATATCCGTTGCCCCTCTATTAACATGTATATGTTTATATATATATATATATATATATATATATATATATATATATATATATATATATATATATATATATATATATATATATATAAATTCTCTGTACTGGACTGAAAAAAAGTTACTGGTTGGCGAAGAGCATCTATCAGTAAATATACCCAAGTGTTACACTCGTGTCTTATTCATCGTTGAGTAAAATTAGAACAAAGGCTGATTTATCAAAGGTGGCATGAGTATAAAGTATGTGTTTTGTTGTTTAGTGTATTATATCAACCCGGCCCACAGGATTTTTTTTTTTTAGGACTTCTGTCACCTTGAATTCTAGAACAAGCGCTGACCACCGTGAAGCTTGGCAAAACTACGATCAGCTGTGGCGGCAAGCGACCGTCTCTCTTACTATTTGTTTGTATCAGCGGTGTTATAAGCTCGTATATAAGTCTACATATGCGTTTAAAAATTAAAAACCGACAGACACCAACACATTTGTGACTGTGATACGTGACTTTAAAAATAAGTTTTCTTCCCGTTTTGCTGACATTCGCTCACACACAGGTGATTTCAGGCTGTTTGCCACTCCATTTGACGTAGACATCGACATCGCACCAGAAAATGTTCAAATGGAACTTAATGAGATGCAGTGCAGCGATGTATTAAGATAAAAAATGAATGCAACGGTCGTATCTGTACTAGAGTTCTGCAAGAACCTGGTACGTATACCAGCTTGGTAGATCACGCAAAAAAAATGACGTCAGTGTTGGGCAGTACTTACATGTGCGAGCAACTCATCTCAAAAATGAAATACACGAAGAGTATATTAAGAAACCGACTGACTGATGCCCATATAAATGACATCTCAGTCTAACAGCAGGTAGTGTCTTACTAACTACTATTAGACAGAGAGATGTCTGTCTCAAAATAACTGTCTTGTTCAGTAGACATAATATTGCTTAACTAAATATATATGTCATAGTTTAGTATTATTATTATTACCTCTATTTATTAACTATGGCGATAGGTGTGGTCCGCCATCCGCTCACAGACATAGGCTCTGGCCCCT
This sequence comes from Cherax destructor, assembly GCA_009830355.1. Lineage (NCBI taxonomy): Eukaryota > Metazoa > Arthropoda > Malacostraca > Decapoda > Parastacidae > Cherax > Cherax destructor. The sequence continues at coordinate 146,737 of WNWK01000441.1, forward strand.
AGGCAGAACGAGGTTGCCGACCCCTGCAGTCTGCTGTATGTCTACTGGAGAGGACAGAAGATGGAACCTCCACCGTTCGTTTCATTGTATGTTCCACACTAGTTTAGTGCTTCACATAAAATAAAAATAATCTAGTTGCTCAAGTGTTTCCTGGGAATGTCATGTAACAGATCCAATCCCCGAGGTGTGACAGTTTATATATTGATATTTGGAGCACATTTCAAATCTATACTCAATGATAAAATGTGTGTTGATATGATATGCAGCATAACGCTTCATCAAATGTCAATGTTTACTGTCAGAAAGTTCCCAGATCTGGAAAGTTCCCGCCGAATTCATTATGTACTGTAGTATCTGACGCTGTTGTCGATGTTGAAACACTGGTTCGATTCCTTTACTTGGTTCTCACCACCGTAAAGCAGTTCCTTGTCTATCTCTCCACACTATTGTTCTTTTTTTTTTATTCCGTATCTCTCCCTGCTTCCATGTCTCTTCTCTTTCCCCTGCCTTCAGGACTTTTCTACGCTCACTTGATCTTGACTTGATCACTTGACTCATCCCTTACTCCTATCTTCATTTCTTTTCACCTCTCCATGTCTTCACGTCACATCACCTCCCCTGTCTTCACATCCCTTCCCCTGTCTTCACATCACATCACCTCCCCTGTCTTCACATCACATCACCTCCCCTGTCTTCACATCACATCACCTCCCCTGTCTTCACATCACATCACCTCCCCTGTCTTCACATCACATCACCTCCCCTGTCTTCACATCACATCACCTCCCCTGTCTTCACATCACATCACCTCCCCTGTCTTCACATCACATCACCTCCCCTGTCTTCACATCACATCACCTCCCTGTATTCACATCACATCACCTCCCCTGTCTTCACATCACATCACCTCCCGTCTTCACATCACATCACCTCCCCTGTCTTCACATCACATAACCTCCCCTGTCTTCACATCACATCACCTAACCTGTCTTCACATCACATTACCTCCCCTGTCTTCACATCACATCACCTCCCCTGTCTTCATATCACATCACCTCCCCTGTCTTCATTTCACATCACCTCCCCTGTCTTCATTTCACATCACCACCCCTGTCTTTATTTCACATCACCTTTCTCTTCGTATAACATCACCTCCCTTGTCTTCATATCACATCACCTCCATTGTCTTCATATCACATCACCTCCCTGGTCTTCATGTCTCAGTTACTCCCCTCCCTGTCTTCCAACAAAGGCATTTCCAGAGATTGCAGTCTTTGTACTTCATTGTATTGTGTTTTATCTCCGAGACAAATTTTGTTGGACGCTTTTGAACTTTCCAATTTCATATGTGGCGCTACATACTCTAGTTTATGGCGCTATCCACATAACGTATTTGAATACTTTTAAAAATAAAGAATCTCGACATTGCCTAATGAAGTCCTCTTATAATATATTGTTTGTACTTATCGGATCTTTTTCAGAATTCCATTATGTGACATGTATCAATATTAAATTTTATAATCACTATCCCTTCATCTGCTTGGTAAATTTCATTCTGCAAGTTTGAAGAAATACAGGTCATAGCTGGTGTACAAGATCTGCAACTTCTCAAGACATTTATTGATGTACAGTCAGCGTTTCAGTGACAAATCAACATCCGCATTCATTTCTGGAGCATGATTTAACATTGTACAACACATAATATACAATATCAAATATTGTATATTGTGTAATGTTAAATCATATTACAGAAATGAAAACTGATTAAGTCGATTGAATTGCCACTGAAACGATGATTGAATATCAATAAATGCTTTGTAAGTCTCCTGTTCTCCTATTATTTTTACTATTCCTTGGTAATATGAGAAATAACGAAAACACGCTTTGAATTTCACTATTTTTCAATGTGGTTATTTTGCATATTGTGATATAATCTGTTTACTGTGATCTTATTTCATATGCATACTATCACTAAGAGGAAGGGTCAGTGGTACCTCAGGGTCTCAGCTGCAATAATCAAGACTACCCTTATGGTCTGTGTTGCAAATTTGCAGTTCAAATAATCCATCACAGGGAAGCACTTCGTGATCTCAGATCATTAGATACCCTCCAAGCTATTGCAGAAGGCCAGTGCAGGCCAACATCAAGTGACATAAGTTTCGCAGCTGATCCTGCCACTATTGACAAGGACTGGAAGTCCCACATTGAGGTCAACTCAGAAGTAAATAAATGGTGGAATTCTGTCATCGTTAACTCTCTACAGATAGACAGAGCTCAAAACACTACACTTGGAAATTTTTACACAATTCCTCTGACCACCACAGAGGGAACATATTCTCTTCCAAGCAACGAAGCAAGCCTAGGATCTGTTAACTCTCCTACATCTGACATCACTGCTTCAACACCTGCCAGAACACCAGACAGCACGCATACCGTCACTGTTTCAACACCTGTCAGCACACCTGCCAACACTACTCCAACGTCTGGCATCAGTGCTTCATCTGCAAATAATGAGTCAGGATTTTCTCCACAAGAGAGTGGTACAGTTAATAATCAAGGGACTTACATTGCACCTGAACAAGTGCTGCGCTAAACAACGAACTGCAGGGACACATCTGTTAGGACTTCACTGGGACGTGGTAGAGGACGTGGAAGAGGAAGAGGACATCTACATCCGTCTTATCTTCCACCAACACAGTCCCAGGAAAACTCTCACCAGATACACAATCATCAGGTTCAGAAGTGGCAGAACCTAGGGATAAATCAGCTGCTGAATCAGCAGCGAAACACAAGAGGTGCAACAAATAGGAGTCCACCCTCCCAGGAACTTAGTGCTATTCCTGTCACAGGAGGGGGCACACCACTAACAACTGCCTACGAGATACCAGGTGCAATTACTGCTACATGAGGGGACATCATTAGGACAAGGGACGGAAGAAAAAGGAACTTGACAGAAAAGATCACCTGTTTTAGAGATCTGTTCTCGGAACAAACCAGCAGAACCTCTGAATTGTGAGCACACTCACACGTCACCCACCCAGCTACTCCAATCTCAGCCCGGCAGGTGGTTTTGTGCCTTATACAAGACCACAGACCTACATCCCAGCGGCTGCCCGGTGTCCTACCTGTCTCAAGGGCAGGCACCGTATACACACACTCAGACACAGACCCACACACACACGGGAGCTATGACTCGACCCCCGCAACCACAACTAGGTGAGTACACTGGAGGACAGGAGGGTTAGGGGAGACACGATAAAGGCATACAAAATACTGCGTGGAATAGATAAGGTGAACAGAGACAAGATGTTCCAGAGAGGGGACACAGAAACAAGAGGTCACAATTGGAAGTTGAAGACTCAGACGAGTCAAAGGGATGTTAGGAAGTATTTCTTCAGTCACAGAGTTGTCAGGAAGTGGAATAGTCTAGCAAGTGATGTAGTGGAGGCAGGAACCATACATAGCTTTAAGACGAGGTATGATAAAGCTCATGGAGCAGGGATAGAGAGGACCTAGTAGCGGTCAGTGAAGAGGCGGGGCCAGGAGCTACGTATCGACACCTGCAACCACAATTAGGTGAGTACAATTAGGTGAGTACACACACACACACACACACACCCTCAAGCTGAACACAATCATGAGGAGCCAGTCTATCAGTATCCTGTCGGCCAACACTAGAAGATTCATTACCAATGTTGGAGAGCTCACGCACAGTGTTGGAGAGCTCACGCACAGTTTCGTGAACACTCGACGTCCCGACATGATAGCTGTTGAAGCCTTTTTGGACGACAGGACTTCGGAAAATTTGGCAAGAATTGCTGTCTACACTTCATGGATGAGAAGAGACAGGCAAGGATAAGGCGTTGGTGTTGCTGTTGCCATCCCTACTCAACTAGAAATATTTTTCAAGCTGTGCATTCTAGTACTTCTGTACTAGCATGTGCAATGTACAAACCTCACTGGAAACATACAGACCCCATCAACTTCCTAATGGAAAATGTAGACTACCATCTTCTCCAACACAAATGTCAACATATTATAATGGTTGGTGACCTCAACCAACATCTTATACAGAAGGACTTTGATGACCTTCTTGCGGTGTTTGAAATGATTTCCCTACTCATATCTCTGGCTCCTCCCTCGACCCAGTAGAAAGTGATCTGGCAGAAGGTATAGTCACTTGTCAACCCCTCAGGAATGTTGGATCGTCTGACCACAAGGCTATTTTTACAACATTGAAAATCCCAACAGAACGAGGTGAGGAGTCCATACGTACAACCTGGTTGTGGGAAAGAGGAAACTGGACAGCCTTTTGCTCTGAGTTCGCCACCTCCGATTAGAATGCTCTTCTCCAAAGTGATGTTGAGAACCAAGTGAATGCCTTCACTGGACACATCCTTAATCTACAACAAGAACACATCCCTCACCGGCAGTATGTGACGAAACCTACAGATCAGCCTTGGTTTGGCTTTCGTTGTAGAGAGGCTGCTACTGCTAAGTAGCATGACGAAGGTATAAGAGACATCCTACTACCTATAATAGGAACTTGCACAGGCAAGCCTGTAGGCATATGGGTTTAGTTCAAAAGTGGGCCATCTCTAAATGGGAGGTGGATACAAAAAGCTAACATCAGGTAGAGTGGACTCCAAAACCTGGTGGTCCTTGGTCAAGGACAGACAAGGGTATCTGCCTGATGAACTTATTTCATTTCTAAATCGACAGAATGGGACCACCTCTACTAGCAGTCAAAAGAAAGTGGACCTCTTTGCCGAACACTTTGCTGCCAAAATGCAAGTTCCTGATCCAGCTAGGGACCCTCCTTGGGTAGCTGCAAGAACTGTGTCAAAGCTGTCAGTGATGACAATAAGGCAGGAGGAAGTGCATCGTCTTCTCAAATCGCTTGACCAAGAAAAGGCTGTGAGCCCAGACAAGTTGAGCCCAAGATTGCTCAGTAAATGTGCAGACCAGCTAGCAGCACCTCTAACTCGCATCTTTCTGCACTGCCTAGTACAGTGTAAATGGCCTTCTCTGTGGAAAGAGGCAAATGTGGTCCCTTTTCACAAAAAGAAGAGCAGAGCAGAAATCAGCAACTACAGACCAGTGTCACTCCTGTCAATCACTGGAAAGATCCTTGAGACAATAATCTCACGACAAATGAGAGTTTTCTGACTACCACTCACTACTTTGTGACCGTCAATAAGGCTTCAGAAAAAGTTACTCTGCTGCTAATCTGTTGTCAAACCTCTCCACTAAGTGGCACCAGTCACTGGATGAATCCAAAGTCAACTGTGTGGTAGCACTGGACATTGCTGGTGTTTTCGACCGAGTACGGCATCATGGCCTCTTGGAAAAACTAAAAAACACTGTGAACTGCAGGCTCTACACTTTGTATCTTCAGTGATTACCTTCAAGTTAGATATCTCAGTGTAGTTCTCAGTGAGACAGAATCATCGAGACATCCTATTGGGGCAAGTGTTCCACAGGGAAGCGTGCTAGGGCCATTGTTATGGAATGTCTACTTCAATGACCTTCATCTCATCCCAGAATCTCATGCATATCCAGAGGACAGTACTCTGACATTTACTTATCCAAAAGGGGAAATACCAGCTGCTCTAAGCTACATCAATCACCAGCTAAGAGCTATATCAGCGTGGGAAAACCGATGTTGGGTAACATTTGCTCCTGAGAAAACACAAATGATGATGGTCTCTAGGCACCATGATGGTACTGCCGGAGCAGTAGTAAGTATGAATGGGGAAGTGTTGGCTCCCGGGGACGAAGTTGATATCCTTGGGGTGAAATGTAACTCCAAGCTGACCATGAAGAACGACGTTGTAAATCTGGAAAACAAGGCAGCCAGGAACCTTACAGCACTTCGACGTATCTCGCATCTGCTCGACACTAGGGTTTGCAAGATTCTGTACGAGGCACAATTATGCTCACATCTTGAGTATGCTCCACTTTCTTGGATTGCCTGCTTTCCCCCACCCCCATCTCATCTGCGACTGCCTGACAGAGTAGAGAACAGAGCAAGACGCCTCATCTCTCGCCTTGACCCATTTTAGATAGATCTGTCATTTCAGCAGAGCCTTCAACATCTGAGGGATGTGGGCGGCCTTACTGGTATGTACAAGGCCAATATCTTCAAAGTACCACACTTGGCTCCACTCTTAGAACAGCGAGAAGTGAGCTTCTACACAACAAGACGGGCAGCAAGTAGAAACTTCACTCTAGCTGTACCCTTCTCCAGAACATCACTTAATCTGAGATCATTTATTCCCAGGATGACTCGAGTCTGGAACATGTTCGTACAGCATAATGATATCAAGGAAGTAAAGTCAGATCAAATGAAATTGCTGGCCCACAGATGACTCCAACTTCATCCTGTTCCCTACTTGTATGTCTCGTAACAATAAAAAGGCTTTCAAATGAGCTTATGTAGGTAACAGCAGTTAGCTTGTAAATAAAGTTAGGAACCCTTACCCTAACCTTGTCAAACCCTGTGTAAAAAAAAAAAGAGGGAGAGAGAGGGGGAAAGAGAGAGGGGGAAAGAGAGAGGGGGAGAGAGGGAGAAGGGGGGAGAAAGGACTAAGCCATTCCGGGTAATACAGAGATTGGGGAATGGGAAGCAATCAAGATTAATCCGAGGGAAGGAAGAGCAGGTCAAATTCTTGTCATCAATAGTCTTTCAGAAGCATCAAAGCCGCGCCCTTTGAAGTGTCACACACACAAACATGCCCGGTTAGGATTATTTTAATTTAAATAATAAACTGACAGCGCACCTGATTTGTGTCCTTAAGTGGAGTAGATGTAAATTATTACCCTCTTATGGTCAGCAACTGGAGACTTGTAGTCTCTAAGGTAATTGGTCAGCAAATAGTTTTACAAGTTCTTATTCTCAGCAGCTGGAGTTTATACGTCCTTAGGGCCAGCAATTGGAGCTTAAACTCTTATGGTCAGCAGCCGGAGGCTGTTGACCATAAGAGTTTAGCTGTTGAGTTTAGCTGAAGGAAGAGTTTAGCTGAAGGATCCTACAATCTTAATGTCAGAGCTGAAGGTTCATTCGACTTAGGATTAACAGGTGGAACTCATACACTATTAGGGTTAGCAGCAGGGTGGGTAGCTGTATCTCTTAGGTTAGGTAGCTGGATCTCTTAGGGTAGGTAGCTGGAGCTCTTAGGGTAGGTAGCTGGAGCTCTTAGGGTTGGCAGCTGGAGCTCTTAGGGTAGGTAGCTGGAGATCTTAGGGTTGGCAGCTGGAGCTCTTAGGGTAGGTAGCTGGAGCTCTTAGGGTAGGTAGCTGGAGCTCTTAGGGTAGGTAGCTGGAGCTCCTAGGGTTGGCAGCTGGAGCTCGTAGGGTAGGTAGCTGGAGCTCTTAGGGTAGGTAGCTGGAGCTCTTAGGGTAGGTAGCTGGAGCTCTTAGGGTAGGTAGCTGGAGCTCTTAGGGTTGGCAGCTGGAGTTCTTAGGATAGTTGGAGCTCGGAGGGGTGGTAGCTGGAGTCGTGTACAATTCCTCCCTCATGTTACAATCACCTGAGCCTGAAATTTCAGGAAGCATAAGAAGCCCACCGACACACGTGAAGAGACACACTACATGAACTAAGCCTTTAATTGTAGACAACGTCTCTCCCAGGATAAGCTTTATTAAGCCTAATGAACGGAAGACTGAAATAAGAGCATATACATCTCGTCTCTGCGAGATGTATGTGCGAGGTGAGGGACAGGTTTATCGGGAGGGAGGAGGTGGAAGGGTAGGGAGAAGAAGACGGCTATGAAGGAGGAAGGGAAACGAGGTAAGGCGAGTCTTGGTATGTCGAGTGAAGGGAATTACTAGAAAGGATAGCGGGATAAACTGAGCTAAAGGACTTGAGGGATAAGGGGAGGACCATTGTGGATGGTGAGGTAAGGTTGTGAGGGAAAAGCCCTTAAAAGGGAGGGTTATGGTTGTTCAGATACAGAGGAACCATTAGCGCATTACCGCCCGCACTACCATCTAGCGGGCTGAGGCTAAACTTAAGTTCCTCGGGTCTGATTTGCTTTAATTTCTACTCCTGGTAGTACCTGGTGTGGGCTGAAGTTTGGAGGATCACTTCACCTCCTCTCTTCTCCTGATCAGGTAAGGTGATCTACCAGGAGTATTTCTATTATTTTGTTACTGATTTACCTGGTTACCAGGTAAATAAATACCACCCTTTTTCTTTCTTCAATGTTATTCTTATTTAACCCTTATGTAACCACTGTTGTTTTTATAATAAGCTCTGCTGCTGGCCTGGTCAACCAGGAAAGACGCTACTTAATTGGAGCAAGATCCCTGTCTACAGGACGTAGTGGGACATTACGACTCCTCATCTCTGAAATCTGAATTGTGGTATTACGACCAAGTATTGACAGGAATTCCAGAACATTGGACAAACATCGCCACCCAGGATAACCAACACTATTTCCTCCAAAACGTCATCAGAAGACCATCCTGGACATAAGATACTCCTGTCCCAACATCCTACTGGAACCACAGAGGCCAATTTTTATTTTTAATTAAAAATCCTTAGAAAATTATCAGAAATATTATCCATCAAGTTATTCATTATTTTTTTTTCATTCTTTTGTTCAGGCGGAAGGTGTTCCCCTGACAAAGGTGTATAAAGGTATGGTGAGGGATAAGTGAAAAGGACCTGTGTATGTGGTAAGGCAAATGGGGGTATGACGAAGCAGAGGGTAGAACCAGTATGCATGGAGAAGGAAAATATGGGAATGTTGAAGGAGAGGGTAGGACCAGTGTAGATAGTGAGATAAGATGAATGAGGGTATGGAGAGTGAGAAGGAAAGAGCAGTGTGGCTACATCACGTTAAAGTAGTTTGGCTCTACCCAGGTGTTGCTTCACAAGAGAAGTGCTGTTTAATGCACATTAGTTCTGTTCTGGTGCATCATAACTTTACATTACACTCACCTTAAACCATTTTCTCTTGTATTTGTCTTCTTCTTTGATGATTAACTTGATGTTATTCCACGTAATGACGTGGGCGTGTTTGTGATGGATTACGTGTGTGTGTGTGTGTGAGACAGAGAGAGACAGAGAGAGATAGAGACACAGACTTCTTGTGTGAATGTCCTTAAATGTTTCTCCCACAAACATTGTATCACCAAAAATGAATTAGGTAACGCCGGCATTGACATCTCTGTGTCGTGAGTGGTTATCTTGATGCTTGCTATGCTGCGCGTGGAAGCTATTATGGTGTCAGTGTTACATGTCAGGCTATTCTATCTATCATCGTATCTAACGTTCCTGGTGCAGCTGGGGATTCGTGTTGCGGTTCCTTTACCTTCCTTGATGGAACGTGAGAAAAAGTTCAGTTTGTTGAACGTTGGTAACAAGTGCTGGCCTTCCTGAAGAACCCCTGCCTGATTTTTTTTAACTATCTCTAATGACGCCGTTTTTTTGTGATGTCAGTAGTAACGTATATGTTGTTAAAAAGCCCCCCATCCGTGACTATGATAAGTTTAACAAAATCAACGCTTACTAGGGAGCCAAGCCCTAATAAAAAATGCCTGCAAAAGAGGTTGTCGGTATAGAAACGAATGAAAATGAATGTACAAGTTCATTAATGTTGATGAGACTACGCACTGATTACACTAGACCGCATCGAACTACCTTTACCAGTGGAATATATATTAACGCAATTTCCTAACCACTTCTTCAATAGGCAAAAATTCCTGTGTACATAAGTATTCCTGGAGAGCATCGCGTTTTCTAGCCTCTTCATAAAGCCAGGAAAAGTGAACTAACATGTCATCGCTCCAACGCCCAATTGACTAAGTGACGACTAATTACACGGGACTGTTCACTTTACAAAGTAGTGGCTATTGAATAACATGGATTTATCTACAGATTTGTTAATGAAAACTGATATTCCGTACGAATGTGAACGTCAAAATTTAGATAGCACTGGTACTCGCTCATATGACACACTGATTACACAGCGGTGTGTGATATCTCAGAGTATATTGACAGGAAAACAAATATAGCTGGGTTTGAGCAATATGTGATTTTATTTACAAGAGTGCAAGAGCAAGAGTTCTCTGTTTAACACTTATGTGCACTTGTGGTATAAGTTTTAAAAGTGAGGGAATGCCATAACACTAACTTGGATTTTTTTTTTTTTGCACTCATGAGTGTGTGTAATCTCAGATTTCAAAAATGAACGGTTTCTCTCTCTCCTCTCTCTCTCTCTCTCTCTCTCTCTCTCTCTCTCTCTCTCTCTCTCTCTCTCTCGCGCTCTCTCTCCGGATGAGGGTATATCTTACTCGAAAGTACAGTTAAAGAAAATTTCAAACAATTATCTTAAACGCCTTCAAATTTAAGATAGCTTTCAAAAAATAAGAGAAGACTAGGATTTTAGAAGATTAGTCAAAAACAAAAACTGTGCAACCAGTATAAACATTATTTTTCAAGTTATGTCATGGTCTTAGGAAAAAGCTATAGCGAGTGTAACTAAGTTTCACTATTTCAATGGGTTTCTATTAAAAATTATATTGCTAAGACTTCTCCCCTTCCCCACTCCCCAAAAAAATAGTCTTAAGATCTTCAACCAGAAGTGTATACTGCCTATTACAATACAAACCATTGTTCTGTAACGACGTATCATACGTTTTAGGTTAATCTGGAAAAGCAGTTTCATTATATCACAGGGTATCAAAGCAGCCTAAGTGCACATTTGTGCACCCAGGCAACCTCATAAGGTATCCTGTTTACAACAGAGATAACTAACTAGAATTTATTTTTCTGTTGCCAACGCTGCCGAGCGCTACGTCTTGGTTTCTAATATCATCTACGTCTCTGTCCTCACACATCTCACGAGAGAAATAATGTGAGAATGAGTTTGATAGGTATATTAGAGGGTTGGTAGTTAGCACAAGTGTGGAAGTTGAAAAAAAAAGGTGAGGGAATAAGCTGGATGGGTATATTAAATGTGCAAAATTAGATGGGGAAGAGAGAATGTTGGAAGATTGTGCGAGTAATATGGGTGTGGAATATAGTTACAGATGTGAGGGAGCTAACTGAAGGAGTTTGGGAGTGCAGGAGTGCGAGGGAGTTGTACGGATTTGAAAGTTGAAGGGACAGAGCTGTAGGGGAATGGGAGTGAGTTATATGTACGCCCAGCCACAACTGTAATGAGTTATTGGTGCAAATTTTAATTGTTGGGTCACATCCAGCTTCTTTTCATTCATAACATCTACAATAATCTCTTTCTTATCATTCGCACAACATCCACACACATTGAGACATCCCACTTTGACAGTTTTCTTCTTTTTCTTCTTAGTAATCCATATGGGAAAAGGGGTTACTGTGTGGGAGTGAGTTGTATGGGCGTGGGAGTGAGTTGTAGGTCTGAGAATGAGTAGTAGATTCGAAAGTTAGTTGTAGAGGTAGGGGACAGATTTGATGGGGTATGCGGGTGAGTTCGAAATGTCTCAGACATATAGTGTTCTCAGAAACTAAGGTCCGTTCCCATTAAGCAACTCAGTAGCTAACTCAGGAGCTGCTTCTCAACTTTATCAACCACAGCTAGATTAGCATCAGCGCCAAAAGCTAGAGCTAAAGCCAGTGAACAGTTTAATTTCATGCTTAGAAACCGGAGCTTAATTCTCTCAAATACAGCTAAGTTAGTAGCAGCACTACACACACACACACACACACACACACACACACACAAAACAAGTGACCTCAACATCTGCAAAGACAGCTGTCGCTAGGAGCTGGACCATGACCTCGAGAAACACGGCAAGACAGGTAGAATATACCGACAATATTCACATAAATAAGACCCCATACTGTGTCTTATTCACATACACAAGGCAGATTAGTAGGATCGGAAACTGATGTCCAGTCCCTTCAAAGATCCAGACAGAATAACCAGCGTTATATATACACAAAGTAAGAGTAAGCTAAAACTGATAAAGAGTTTTACAGATATAAAAAAAGAATTTATTTTGTGGAAATACACAAGATTCATCCCGTTACACGATTCTCGTAATTATTTGCTTATGAAAGTTGTCAACAGTTTCGCAGTGGGAAACAAAGTTAGCTTTAATTAACTCTTATATTTTTCCCGTTCAACAGGATGTACTGGATAGTTTCACATATATTAAGGTTTAAACAGTACTTAGTTTACCTTCATTTTCGTACTTTTTATAAGGATATTAGATTAAAAAAATAAAACTAACGTTACTAAATGTTACATTGCATTCAAATTTTCAGATTTCCGGCAACTCTACCAGAGAATATATAGAAAGCTGAAAAATCATCGTTAAAATAACAAAACGAGAGTAAATATAGCCTTTTCAAATTCAGAGCTTTCGCATATAATACTAAATACAGAAAACTTTAATAGTACATTTCAACTGCAAGCGGAAAATGCATTAAAAGTCTCAATAAACTTTATAAAAGGCTTTGCGAAAAATTGGCCAAATACAATAAAAAGATGAATTTACTATTCGAGATATCTTTTACAAATTGGTCAGAAGGGAAACGAATACATTCATTGTATGATGGTGCCTTGTGCCAGATGCTTAGTTAAAGAAAATTCTTGGTTTATATTTTTAAAATTCATAAAAGCACCTAACAAAAACTTGTAATATTAATATTAATACTAATATTATTACTGATATAATAATAATAATAATAAAAGGTTGTAATTGCGCGGTCACTTTGATGTTTATGATTTTTTTTTTATAGTTTGTGTTCCAAATTAGAAAGGTTTTGTTTTTGTAAGATATTTATGAAAACTTAAAAAAAAAAACAATCGTCAAACCACCAGAAAATAAACTATTGTTGGGCTTCAGAGAGTCTTTTCTAGCAGCCTCTACGAGTCTACAGTGTTTGGGATATTCGAGAGAGAGGAATGACATTCTTCACAAGACTATCATATGGTGTCACTGAGTATGTGTAGTGAATTTAGTGAAGACCCATTGCTTAGGTATCCCCTGGAAGGAGGATACTTTCTATGCAGTGTTTCACCAATTTATTACTTCTTTTCTTCTGCTGCTGCGAGGTTCTCGGGGAATAAATTGAGAATGCCTTTTCACATTCACCTTAAATATTCAACTATTCTGAATGTTCGTAAAACTTCCAGGATTGTATTAACCTTTTGTATTATCAACATCATGGGGAAGAGATGAGCCTATAAGGATCTTACAGCGCTTGGAAAATTGGAGGCAATCAGGTACCATCCGAGGAGAAAAGAGCTTGAATTCCAAGGATCTAGAGCCCTTCGCCGGCACCAATGACAGCCGAGAACTGCACGTTGACCCCGGTAGTCAAGTAACGTTAAGCAAATAATTAAAAATCAAACAGAAATATCATATTTTTTTTATTGTTTTAGCCCCTGCAGTGTAAATGTAAACAAAATGTAAATCACTATAACAAGAAAATAAAGCGTCGCCTTGTTGAAGTAAATTCATTATAATAGCGAAAACTTCCTTAAACACTGCTAAAAAAAATTAATGTAATTGTGCAATGTGAAATATTTCCATCAGATGTTTCAAAGTAAGTTAAAAGTGGGAGCTTGAGAAATGCATGCGATAAAAACAATAAATTATATCACTTGAGCTGTATTTCATTATATCTGAACGAGCAATTTACCAAGATGAATAAAAAGCTTTGCAAAATGCTGAAGCATAACTAAACAAAATTAAATTAAAAATAAACGAAAGGTAATAAAGAGCAATTTATAACACAATACGGTGATGCATCTTAATGGATGGAAGAGAGAAGCAGCAGACGGCTGAAGCGAGAGTGGCAGTGTCTGGCTCAACACAGTTACCTCCTCCAAGTGATATTAAATATGTAAGATGATGGTACCTATATTGCAGGTATTACCGTCAGGTAATGTAGAAAAAACATTTGATAAAAGTTATACCCAGAGCGAAATCTCGTTTATAATAAAGATTTGGTGCGCACAAAGTGTTTTCATACCGTCACATCTTATTTCAACTGATTACAATTCGTCAACAAAGACAATATTTGATCATCAGAATAGAGAGGCTTGAGATACTCTCAAATATAAACAATGACATAAGGTAAAATAAAGGCACTTAGTGCTGAGAAAATCTCTTATAAGTACGCTTCATTCTGAGAATAGTTTTATCTAGTTATAACTTGATAAAGCGAAAGCTTCACCTATAACAAAGACTCACTTTGCAGCAGCTGTCTTTCTACCATACATGTATAGTAATAATAATGGTAGAGTTTCCCACAAAATGTTAGGTAAGTGGACACAGATGCAAGTATGTGACATTTTATTGTGGCAACGTTTCGCTCTCCAGTATAACCCTATACTGTATGAATACGACAGTATCCTGAGGTATATTTTTACGAAAGTACTCAACCTTACTCTAGAAGATGGGCAGTGGGACCAAGCTACACTTCCAGTCAGACTAGGAGGCATTGGTGTCCGCAAGTCATCATAGACTGCAATACTTGCTTTCCTCATGTGTTGCATACAGTGGACTTGTAGCAGCGATTCTCCCTGAACATCTTACGGACAAGATTGGAGTTCATGACCAAAAGTTCGTTGACGGAGCCACTCTCTGGGATAATCTAACAGGCTCTGAAACCAGACCTGCTGCCCCCAACAACTATAAACAGTCACACTGGGATGGCCCAACCGTTGAGAGTACAGCCTTATCAATGCTTCAATGTGTTTCGGGGAAGGACAGAGCTCGCCTCCTTGCAGTGAGACCTCTTCTTTCAGGAAACTTTCTATTAGATGTTCCCAATTCCACCCTTGGAACACGCTTCGACCCACAGACCATCCGCATTGTTGTTGTTCTTCGACTAGCCGCCCCTATTCTTGCCGAACACAGGGGTATTTGGGGTAGTGAATCTACAGACCGAGTCGGGTAACACGGTTTTGTATGCCGTAGATGAGAGGGAGAGATTGCAATGTTAATAACATTATCAAGAGGAGCCTCACAACAGTCTGGTGCCCAACATTAAGGAAGCCACCCCAACTATGCAGATCTGATGGTAACAAAAAGCGTCCAGATGGTATCACCCTTCAAGAGGGACAGACGGCGAACAGTTGGTGTCCTCATTGGTTGATACCTACCTCCAATACAAAAGGGAGGAAGGAGGGGCAGCTGCCAGCTTCAGGGAGTCCCAAAAGTCTAGAAAGTACAGTGAATTTGTTCATCATTATATGTTTGTTCCCTTATGCTCGGAAACCCTTGACACATGGGGACAGAGTGCATCTAAGTTTCTTAAGGAGTTAGGCAAAAGACTCATCAGGGTAACTAGGGATCCCAGGGCGGCTACTTTTCTGTTCCCGAGACTCAGCGCTGCGGTTCGGTAATGCCTGCTGTATCTTGGGCACGCGCCCCAGCTCGGAGGAGCTGGACGAGATTTTCGCACTAAAATCCGTGATAAACACTTAGAAATATGTACTTGAAATGTATCCTTTAAACCTCATGTACTGTATATGCAATCTTTGCATCAACAATGTATCTTTTAAATCTTGTGTACCACATTATGTAATAAACTATATCTATTAGAAAATGAGAGAAAGGGTAAAATACTCTCGTACCAAAACTAAATATGTATTTAATAAAAATAATTTAATTTGAAACTTACAGGTGATATAAAAAGCCATAAACGAACGATGACTAAAACGGTGTGTGTGAAAAGATGATTCTACTGCACCTATTCACTTATAAAGACTACCAGTATATATATGAAATAAGATGTTATATCAACCCTTGTGTTTTAGTGCAGAGGGTACTAACCTGCTTTTATGGGTCACTTCCGCCTTTTTAAAAGCTCTTGCACGACCCTCAGTCCTTTTAGCAGCCTGGGTTCTTGGAAGTGCTGTTGGGACACTATTATAAAGTTTAAATATTATAATTAAATTAAATAACAATATACTGGTATGAATTCAGCTTGGTCGAAAGTAACCACCTATATCTAAAAGTAAACGAAAGCTGCTGGGGTTTTAAAATGCTCAGTGAAACTGTTTAAAATGTATTTTATGCTTTTCTGTACACTTGTTTCTCACTATAGAGAGACTCTATAGTGAGAAAATTTCGGTTTAGTGCGGTTCTTCTTTGATGACACTAATGCAGACGACTTTGAAGAAGCTTTTGAAAACTTATTGTTATGACTTCTTTGAAGACATTTTTGATGATGCCCTAAACGATGCCTTTGAAGACACCTGTGAAGACGCTTTTGAGGATGGCTTTGGAGATGTCTTTGAAGATACCTTAGAAGACAACTTTGGAGACGCTTTTGATGATAATTTTAATTATACATTTGATAGTGTAACTGACACCTGTGGTGGCACCTTTCATGACACTTATATCTCTGGCACTACCTTTCACACCTTTGATAAAGCTTTTGATGACATTTTATACAATTGACGCATTTGATGATGCATTTGATATAACTGATACCACATTGATGATCCCTTTGATGACTGCTTCAGAGACATTTATAAACTGATATATATTTATGGTACATTTTATGTCTCTGGATGCCTTCTACGCCTTTTCATAACTTGTATACCTTTCATTATGATAATAGTCATTCCTATGATATATGTTTTATATCTGATAACTTATAATTTTTTGGATAATTTTTAAATAATTCATGACGCCTTTTATGATACGTTTCAGAGTAGGACATAATGCATGTCTTCCGTGTTTGTCTTCTGCTGCAAACAACTTGAAGTGCAGTTCATGACTGATAAATAACTGAGAACCACAGACAACGGGATGGGGATCATTGTAAATAAAGAGGCAAGTCTCCTCGGGGTTGGTACAAACCCGCCGCTGCTCAGGTTGGTAAAGAGAAACCGATTTATTCCCTGGTACATAAATTACAGGAAAACAATGTAAACATCAATATTCGTTGTTGTAGAACTAATAATGAACTATTGAAATAAAGAAGCATTATAGTTTCACGTTTCTTAAAAGCGTCGAACTAACATACTTCAAGAACCCGGAAGAAATTAATGACTAGTGTTAATGTAAAATATAATAAAACAACTCATAAAACATGAATTAATAATTCTTCGGAAACAAAAAAAAAATCATTACAATTTTTTCATCATATCATACGCTGGAACTAATTCGAGAGACCAGTTAAACCAAACATATCATTTATAAAATGGAAGTCAATCAAATTGTCATTATCACTGGTTGATATTCACTCCGTATTAAATTGGTTTGAAGGGCCATAAAATACATTTAAAAATACGTGGAAAGCCTTTTCCTCCCAAAAATATTTCCCACACTCAGATCTACTAGTTCTGGGAGGAACTCCGCCTCAGAACTCCGCCTTCAAGGAATCAGATTCATTCCTCAGCTGCACCACTCTCATCATTTATCAGTCATCTTTTTCATTTACATCATCTCTCGTCAACTTCGTGTTAATATGTGAATTTGTACTGTTAGCTAAAGGTTACTTATCTGACTTTTGCTGCAAAGTCTGGCTGCTGGCCGTCACTTACCTTCGACCAGTCGCTGACTCCACCTAGGCAGAAATTATCTTATTATTATTATTATTATTATTATTATTATTATTATTATTATTGCTGACATATTAAGCCCTAATCCTTGGATCAGTTCGGGTTGATTAACTGAATTATCAATAATATGAATAATTAAGCTTGCTTGTGAAAATTACCATACACCTGAAGTATGAAACTATATTAAAGTTCTAGAAAAAACTAATAAACCAATGCATAATATGTATATTCGCTAACAAGTAAAGTGAATTATTAAGTATACATGTATAATATTTATTAGCATGCTATTAAAAAAAAGCAATTCATAATTTGATGCAGAATGAGCAGATTCGAATTTTGCCCTGGTTGGAAATAACGTTAGTAAATAATATATATATATATATATATATATATATATATATATATATATATATATATATATATATATATATATATAAAACACTGATCTCTGGCTGACGGAGACTCGACCTTACGAACCTTGTGAGCTGGATGCCAAGGTATTGGTCCAGTGTGGTACGGTCGGTAAAACACTGCTTTCCTGTCACAAGGTTCGTAGGGTCGAGTCTCCGTCGGCCAGAGATCAGTGTTTGTGAATATTTCGCCTGCTCTTGCGAATTCCTAGCATATATATATATATATATATATATATATATATATATATATATATATATATATATATATATATATATATATTTGTATGTATGCATGCACATATGTGTATGTAGGCACTCACCTATTTGTTGTTGCAGGGGTCAAGTCACAGCTCCTGGCCCAGCCCTTTCGATGGCCGCTACTAGGTCCACTCTCTCCCGGCTTCAAGAGCCTTGTCGTACCTTTTCTTAAAAGCTATGTTGGATCCCGCCTCTACCACTTCACTCTCCAGATTGTTCCACATCCTGACAATTCTATGGCTGAAGAAATACTTTCTAACATCCCTTTGACTCATCTGAGTTTTCAACTCCCAGCTGTGTCCTCGTGTTACTATTACCCATCGATGAAACATTCTGTCCCTGTACACCTTGTCGATTCCTCTTAGGGCTTTGTGCTTCATTATCATATCACCCTTAATCCTCCAGTGTCATCTGGTTGAGTTCCATTATCCTCTACTCACAGAACACACTCCTTAGCCCCGGGACTGGTCTTGCTGTAAACATCTAATCTTTCTCCAATTTCTTGATTTTCTTGTCAAGCTTACCCTGAGATGGGCTGCAATGTCCATTTATTATATAATAGTCTGGTTACTTGAGTCTTCCTGGACCGGGCCTCACGGTGGATCAAGGCCTGATCAACCTGCCGCACGCAATACAACGTACGAACCACAGCACGCCTGGTCAGGTATTTACTTTAGGTATTTGTCCAGCTCTCTTTCGGGCAGCTAGGGGTCTACTGGTAATCCCCCTTATGCATACTGGGAGGCAGATGAACAGTCTTGGGCCTTTGACGCTTGTAGTGTTTTCTCTTAGTGTATTCACGGCATCCCTGCGTTTCACTGGGGGTATGCTGAACCATCTGCCGAGTCTTTTGTGTTCGTATTGAGTGATTTCCGTGTTCAGATTTGATACTAGACCCTCTAGGATTTTCCAGGTGTTAAGTTTTATTTATCTTTCTCGTCTGCGTTCCAATGAGTACAAGTCAAGAAACTACAAATCGATCCCAGTATATGAAGTGCTTGACTGTACTTACACGTGCAAAGAAAGTTCCCTGCACCTTCTTCAGATATGCAGTTTCTCCTGCCTTGAAAGGGGCAGTTAGTATACAGCAGTATTCCAGCTTAAATAGAACAAGTGATTTCAAAAGAATCATCATTGGCTTAGTATCCCTTGTTTTGAAGGTTCCCATTATCCATTCTATCATTTTAATAGCAGATGTGATAACAACATTGCTATCTTTGTATGTGAGATCCTCTGATATTATCACTCCCAAGTCCTTCACATTAGTTGTGTGGTTAGAATTTGTTTTATACTCTGATCTAACTTTTATTTCCTCAAGTTTTCCATAGGGTAGCAATTGAAATTTGTCCTCATTGAACATAACATTTTCTGTGGCTCATTTAAAGACGTGGTTTATATGCGTTTGGAGATTTGCAGTGTCCTCAATGGATGACAGTCATGCAAATTCTTGTATCGTCAGTAAAGGAAGACCCAGTGCTATGGTTTATATTTCTGTGTATGTCAGATATGAAGATGAGGAAAAGATGGGAACGAGTACTGTGCCTTGTGGAACAGAGCTTTTCACTGTAACCGCCTCTGACTTAACTTTGTTTACTATTACTCTGTGTTTTTTTGGGTTAGAAAGTTAAATAACCATCTACCCACTTTTTCCGTTACTCCTTTATTACATCATGATCGCACATGTCGAAGTCTTTCGCAAAGTCTGTGTATACATCTTCATTCTGTTTATCCACCAGTGTATCCAAGACTATGTCATAGTGGTGTAGTAGTTGTGAGAGGCAGGAGCAACCTGCTCTATATCCATGTTGCCCTGGGTTGTGCATTTATTGTGTTTCCAAGTGGTTGGCGATCTTGCTATATTTTTTTTTTGCAATTTCTTTACTGTCACCTTTGTGGAGTGGGTCTATTATCTATTGTTTTTTAGTGACTCTGGGATGACCTCCGTGCTTAGGCTTCCTCTCCATAGAATACAAAAGGGGTTTCTTGCAATTCTTGATGAAGACGGAGTTCCACGAGTGTCGGCCTGAGGCAGAGTGCATGGCCATGTAGTTAATTGTTTTTTCAAAGTACATTAGTATTATGATTATTTCAAATTCTGGATCTATTAACAAAATTTTGAGGTCATTTGTTTTATATTACCGTGCCCACTAATACTTATCCATGAATTTATTTACAAAATTATTTAGACTTAATAAAATAACTATAATTCTGACAGAGGGGTAAACACCTGCATTATGTAGTGGTATTAACTTAAGACTGACGAGTAGATAGTAGACACAATGTAGCAAGTTAATTCAGACGCTTTCTCTCTCTCTCTGTCTGTCTGTCTGTCTCTCTCTCTCTCTCTCTCTGTCTCTCTCTCTCTCTGTCTCTCTCTCTCTCTGTCTCTCTCTCTCTCTGTCTCTCTCTCTCTCTCTCTCTCTCTCTCTCTCTCTGTCTCTCTCTCTCTGTCTGTCTGTCTGTCTCTCTCTCTCTCTCTCTCTCTTCTCTTCTCTCTCTCTCTCTCTCTCTCTCTCTCTCTTTGTGTGTGTGTGTCTGTCTGTTTGTCTGTCTGTCTGTCCATCCTCCCTCCCTCCAGCCCTCCAGGATTCCTCCTTCACCCCACTCTCACTCAGTCTGATCACTTATCCTACGCACACACTTCCAGGGCTCCATTTTAAATTCCCTCAACCTACACTTGTATTGTAGTAGATTCGCCGGTACATCCGGCCCGGGTCTTCTCCAGATGGTGACCCGGCAGTGGCCCCCCGGGTGGGGGGTGACTTCTTCTCTCTTGCTGTGACTCCCCAGGCGAGAGTTCCTTCTGGCTTCGTCTTCATCAGCAGGCGTCTAATACTACATATCCTACGACTCCTCATCCATACTCATCCTACTATTCCTTCCCAATACTCACTCATCTAATTCTCACTCATCCTACACTCGCTAATCCTGCACATCCTATGCTCCCTCATCCTACACAATCACTCTCGTGGGTGGGAAGCGCAAGGGTTGCCTTGATTCTCATCCTCCTCCCTCCTACTCACCTTCATTCTCATCCTCCTCCCTCCTACTCACCTTCATTCTCATCCTCCTCCCTCCTACTCACCTTCATTCTCATCCTCCTCCCTCCTACTCACCTTCATTCTCATCCTCCTCCCTCCTACTCACCTTCATTCTCATCATCCTCCCTCCTACTCACCTTCATTCTCATCCTCCTCCTCCTACTCGCCTTCATTCTCATCCTCCTCCTCCTACTCACCTTCATTCTCATCCTCCTCCATCCTACTCACCTTCATTCTCATCCTCCTCCCTCCTACTCACCTTCATTCTCATCCTCCTCCCTCCTAATCACCTTCATTCTCATCCTCCTCCCTCCTACTCCTTCATTCTCACCTCTCCCTCCTCTCACCTTCATTCTCATCTCCCTCCTACTCACCTTCATTCTCATCCTCCTCCTCCTACTCCCTTCATTCTCATCCTCCTCCCTCCTACTCACCTTCATTCTCATCCTCCTCCTCCTCTCACCTTCATTCTCATCCTCCTCCCTCCTACTCACCTTCATTCTCATCCTCCTCCCTCCTACTCACCTTCATTCTCATCCTCCTCCCTCCTACTCACCTTCATTCTCATCCTCCTCCCTCCTACTCACCTTCATTCTCATCCTCCTCCCTCCTACTCCTTCATTCTCATCCTCCTCCCTCCTACTCACCTTCATTCTCATCCTCCTCCCTCATACTCACCTTCATTCTCATCCTCCTACCTCCTACTCACCTTCATTCTCATCCTCCTACCTCATACTCACCTTCATTCTCATCCTCCTACCTCATACTCACCTTCATTCTCATCCTACTCACCTTCATTCTCATCCTACTCACCTTCATTCTCATCCTACTCACCTTCATTCTCATCCTCCTCCCTCCTACTCACCTTCATTCTCATCCTCCTCCCTCCTACTCACCTTCATTCTCATCCTCCTCCCTCCTCTCCCTTCATTCTCATCCTCTCTTCCTACTCTTCATTCTCATCCTCCTCCATCCTACCCTCATTCTCATTCCTCCTCCTACTCCCTTCATTCTCATCCTCCTCCCTCCTACTCGCCTTCATTCTCATCCTCCTCCTCCTACTCGCCTTCATTCTCATAATCCTCCCTCCTACTCCCTTCATTCTCATCCTCCTCCTCCTACTCCCTTCATTCTCATCCTCCTCCCTCCTCTCATCTTCATTCTCATCCTCCTCCCTCCTACTCACCTTCATTCTCATCCTCCTCCCTACTCACCTTCATTCTCATCCTCCTCCTCCTACTCACCTTCATTCTCATCATCCTCCCTCTCTCACCTTCATCTCATCATCTCCCTCCTACTCACCTTCATTCTCATCCTCCTCCCTCCTACTCACCTTCATTCTCATCCTCCTCCCTCTCGCCTTCATTCTCATCCTCCTCCCTCCTACTCCCTTCATTCTCATCCTCCTCCCTCCTACTCCCTTCATTCTCATCCTCCTCCCTCCTACTCGCCTTCATTCTCATCCTCTTCCCTCCTCTCACCTTCATTCTCATCCTCCTCCCTCCTACTCCTTCATTCTCATCCTCCTCCTCTACTCACCTTCATTCTCATCCTCCTCCTCCTACTACCTTCATTCTCATCCTCCTCCCTCCTAATCACCTTCATTCTCATCCTCCTCCCTCCTACTCACTTCATTCTCATCCTCCTTCCTCCTACTACCTTCA
Source organism: Cherax destructor (assembly GCA_009830355.1). Taxonomy (NCBI): domain Eukaryota; kingdom Metazoa; phylum Arthropoda; class Malacostraca; order Decapoda; family Parastacidae; genus Cherax; species Cherax destructor. The sequence continues at coordinate 169,632 of WNWK01000441.1, forward strand.
TTCTCATCCTCCTCCCTCCTACTCACCTTCATTCTCATCCTCTCCCTCTACTCACCTTCATTCTCATCCTCTACTCCTACTCACCTTCATTCTCATCCTCTACCTCATACTCACCTTCATTCTCATCCTCCTCCTCATACTACTTCATTCTCATCCTCCCCTTATTCTCATCCTACTCCTTCATTCTCATCCTCCACTCATTCTCATCCTCCTCCCTCCTACTACCTTCATTCATCCTCCTCCCTCCTACTCACCTTCATTCTCATCCTCCTCCCTCCTCTCACCTTCATTCTCATCCTCCTCCCTCCTACTCACCTTCATTCTCATCCTCCTCCCTCCCTACTTACCTTCATTCTCATCCTTCTCTCTCCTACTCGCCTTCATTCTCATCCTCCTCCCTCCTACTCGTCTTCATTCTCATAATCCTCCCTCCTACTCGCCTTCATTCTCATCCTCCTCCCTCCTACTCACCTTCATTCTCATCCTCCTCCCTCCTACTCACCTTCATTCTCATCCTCCTCCCTCCTACTCACCTTCATTCTCATCCTCCTCCCTCCTACTCACCTTCATTCTCATCCTCCTCCCTCCTACTCACCTTCATTCTCATCCTCCTCCCTCCTACTCAACTTCATTCTCATCCTCCTCCCTCCTACTCACCTTCATTCTCATTCTCCTCCCTCCTACTCACCTTCATTCTCATCCTCCTCCCTCCTACTCACCTTCATTCTCATCATCCTCCCTCCTACTCACCTTCATTCTCATCACCCCCCTCCTACTCACCTTCATTCTCATCCTCCTCCCTCCTACTCACCTTCATTCTCATCCTCCTCCCTCCTACTCGCCTTCATTCTCATCCTCCTCCCTCCTACTCGCCTTCATTCTCATCCTCCTCCCTCCTACTCGCCTTCATTCTCATCCTCCTCCCTCCTACTCGCCTTCATTCTCATCCTCCTCCCTCCTACTCACCTTCATTCTCATCCTCCTCCCTCCTACTCCCTTCATTCTCATCCTCCTCCCTCCTACTCACCTTCATTATCATCCTCCTCCCTCCTACTCACCTTCATTCTCATCTCCCTCCTACTCACCTTCATTCTCATCATCCTCCCTCCTACTCGCCTTCATTCTCATCCTCCTCCCTCCCTACTCGCTTCATTCTCATCCTCCTCCCTCCTACTCACCTTCATTCTCATCCTCCTCCCTCCTACTCACCTTTATTCTCATCCTCCTCCATCCTACTACCTTCATTCTCATCCTCTCCATCCCACTCACCTTCATTCTCATCCTCCTCCCTCCTACTCACCTTCATTCTCATCCTCCTCCCTCCTACTCACCTTCATTCTCATCCTCCTCCCTCCTACTCACCTTCATTCTCATCCTGCTCCCTCCTACTCACCTTCATTCTCATCCTCCTCCCTCCTACTCACCTTCATTCTCATCCTCCTCCCTCCTACTCACCTTCATTCTCATCTCCCTCCTACTCACCTCCTGCACGCATGTAATGCTTTCCGCTGAATAAAATATTTCGTGGTTCAGTGCTTATCTCAGTATGTGCCCCGTCCTACTGGGGTAAGAAAAGATAGTGGTTGACACCAATTAAATGCTTCTGCATCTCTTTGGTATATTTTTAATTCTTCTTTTGTACACTGATGTAGCTGGTGTATGTTAAAAGTTCCAGAAGAGAAATTCACCCATATTCCTGTTGTTTTTCAATAATTAAATATATCTATGCGACTAATAAAGCTAAAGTGATGTTTTAATTTAGAGACGTGTAGCTTATTTTGACGAGACATCACTGCTTAACTACTACGGTGATCTTAATTGAATCTGCAACAATTAATTTACTCTAAGTCCTAAAAAAAAAATCACTCAGTTCTCCTGAAATTCTATTTATACATCTCAAGGAAAAGAACCTTTATTAAGCCACCAACTCTTGTATGAGGCTTATCAAGGTTAACATCGATGAACTAGCTAGGAGATTCCTGCGAGTCTTTCTTGTTGTGGTAAATGTTGACGTGGTAAAAGTAAATTAAATGCCATGGTACAAATTCTTTGTAAGGAAGCACCATTGTTTCCTGCTGAAAGTAATATGAACTTATCAATTCATTGGGCCATTCAGAGAAAGAATTTCTATAATTAGGTATCCCTGACGGGGGACATTAAAGTGGTTGCCAGAATTTATTTCTTCCCCCAACTTTTCGTTTTTTATTTGCTCATAACACGAGCAAAAATTTTCAACTCTCGTGTACGATGTCTATCACAATTCTAGTGACAAGTGGGATGTATATGTGACCTATGACCAAAGCTTTAGGACTCATTTCCAGCATCCTGAAACAATTCATATAACTTACAAAACCTTCCACGATGTAACTTCAAACTTTCAAAAAAAAAAAAAAAATCTAATAATTCGACGGCAGCGGAGAGTGAAATTCAAGTGTTTACGTGAATATCTGTCAATTTTGTGTGTAAAGTATTTTGACCCCTGTTTAAGTACGTTAAAAATATCTGGGTCTCCCTCTTCGAAATGTTTAGTGGCTGATGCATCTTAGGGCCAGGATAGAACCCATTAATTTATGTTTGTTGTCTGGCAAATTTGCCAATGTGCTGAATTAGTTTAAAAGAACTTGGAAATGCTGGAATCCGTGTGACAGCTGCAGAATTCCTCTTCAGATCTTCAGTTTTTCAGTTCTGTTGTGTTTTCCAAAAAATTAAGTTCGCGTTACTGTTGGGCTGCCTAAGTCCCAATTGCCTATTTTATTAATAAATAATTATGTTGATTTACATTCAATAACTAAAGAATGCTTCGTTGTATATGCTTCAAAATATTAACGCTGATGCATCTTCAAGTTTAGACAGTGTAGATGCAAATTTTTAAATTTAATGAAATCGTTAAAAAAAAAAAAAAAAAAAAAAATTAAGAGTCGTTGGATTGAAAGCAATTACTGGAGAATACCTTTTGTAACAAGATTTAAAAATTCAGCGTGGATGGTCTCCATTAAAAATGAAGTTTAACTTCCACTTTGAGCTATGTAAATTTTTATTGCCTCTTCTTGTCGGCTTCAAATAAGAAGCGTTGGTGAATATTAATTTGAAGTGTTTATTGAGATTGTGCTTTGTGCGCCCTAATTTTGTAAATTTATTAAGTTACTTTCTTAAAAAAAAAACACATTAAAATGTTTCTTACAGGATGGAAGAAAATTTTAAATAGAATAGAACAGCATAAAAATATTGAGAAATATTTAAAATTAGCATTTTTAATTTTCACGACATAAGTGAACTCTTAAAAACATTCTGCCTGAGACTGTGCATTAAGAGCAGTGTTCTTGTCTTCACTATTTTCCTCAAAGAATGCCTTATCCGATCATCTTCAAACTTCCAACTTTAGTTAACTATTGCAACTTTTAGGTTTGTGGAACAACTGACAAGCGTAGGCTCCCTCTTCTCAATTGTATATAGACTCTTCAGGAAAGTGCTTTCCGTGAGATAACTTTAGTGAGCCTCTTCTGATCGGCTTCAAAATTTAAATATACTCGTGAATTATACAATTATAAAGTTGGTATTGTTACTGTAGGAGCCATTTTGCCGTGTGGTATCGTAATATTTTTCGTTACGTAAATGGATTATGCTACCTTAAGGGGGTTGCCTAGATGCTGGTGAGGGGTTCTTCATCCCAGGAAATGGACCTACCATTCCTTTGCTTAGATCGAATCCGAGTGCCTCCCAGTCCACAGATGCTCTGTGACAACCACGGGTTTAAGGACGGGTAAAATAACACAAGTGCAACTAATGTGACATTATATTGTGGCAACGCTTCGCTCTTCAGGAGCGGTTGTAACGGCTTGATACAGCTCATGGAGAGCGAAACGTTGCCAATGTCACATTAGTTGCACTTGTGTCCTTTTATCTAACAGTTATGAACGAAATCAGTCTTTATTGACCGAAGCATCGCATGAAATGGATGAAAAGTTTCTCGAGTATCGGAGTATCTCAATATCTGGAGAATGCATCTTCCTGACCAACCGGGCTGTGGTTCGTACGTTGGGTTGCGTGCGGCCAACAGTAACAGCCAGGTTGATCAGGCCCTGATCCACCATGAGGCCTGGTCACAGACCGAGCTGCGGGGGCGTTGACCCCCGAAACCCTCTTCAGGTATACTCCAGGTTTGTGTTTTCCCTCAAAGAAAACATTCTCTTGATCCCACCTTGTGTATGTTTTAATGTACCACATTAATTAATTAACTTGGTTTCTGTGAGATAACTGGAGAATCTCTTCTGATCAGAGATAATTCACAGTGTTTGACTATTGGGTTATCCTAGGTTAAATTTACCCTATGTCCTTATATGTACATATAACATGCGCCCTCTAGACCATTGTAACAAAGTTTGTACCTTTTGTTCCCAAATCTCAAATAAAGTTGAAAAATTTAAATACTGGATTTCATGCGTTAATTTCTAAGTCTCGCATCCTAATTAATTCAACCCTTCGTAGTCGATAAGTCTGGATAATAGTTTCCATGTGATGACTTGTGAATACCTCTTCCGATTCGCTTCAGATCTTCAACGCTAATATTTAACTGCATTACAAACTTATGCCGCACTCTGCACTAATCTAATCGCGTACAGTGAGGTACAAGGGACTGGTGTTGGGCAATACATGGGGACTTTCCTCGGAACACGTAGCTACTTCAGCAGTCAGACATTCCCGTTATTGTCTACCGAGACAAGAGTATGCATGGCTCATTTTTAGGGCCATTCAGATCACTACTACCTCATCATGGCAATCTGCTCTATCAAAAATATGAAAAATCAGCAGGGAGTTACTTAAAGTAAGACTGAATGGTTAATCGTGGACAATGGCACAAGGGAAAAGTTTGAAGCAGGATTTACTACAAAAATTTAGAAATACCAATAGTGGTAAATCAAGAAATAATCTTTGAGTACTGAAGGACAACACAATATGTCAAAACTTCATTCCCAAAATTTTTGTAAGAGACAGGAATGAAAATCAACACGGTACCGATAAAAGTGAATACAATTTTGAAATAACTTCATTCATCCAAATATAAAACTCTTTTTATACAGATATAAAAACTGGAATATCAATTCGAGTTATTTTAAAACCAATAAAACTATCGAGGTAGCTAACAACTGAAGCAAGAGAAAGGAAGAAATATATTTTGTTTTACTAATATAATGTAGCACTAAGAGTAGCCATTGTAATAAAGGTAAACTTGTCACTCTTGTAACTTATGACTTGACTTGTAGTATACAAGTTTATAACCTCTGAATGTATTTTAATGCTCTTTATTTATAACTTTATTTGCAAATTTTACAATCAGCATGATAATGTTGAAGACTGTTCGATTTTTTCCCTGGATTCATTAAATTCGGGCGTTCATTTATTTTGTTTTGTTTACTATTTAAATTCCGTGATAAGCTTTACGTAACAGAGTAATAATCAAAGAATTATTCCTTTATTGGCTTCGTGATTTTAATTTGGCTTAATTTTCTTTTAAGTATTACCCTATCTCTTAATTGTATTTTGTGCATTTGAACACTTAAGCTTTATACTTCCTCAATGAACTTTTCTCTTCCCTTTTTTTTCAATAGTATTTGGTTAGAGCTCCGGTACCATTATATCTCTAATGATTTATTCACTTTCAAAAAATTTGAAAAACCTCCTAAGTAAATTTTACACTTGCTCACAGCATTCGTGTTCCTTTTCACATTTGTAGCTAGAGATTGGTTCATAGCTCCTGGTCCTAACTTTCAAATACATACGACTTGTTTCATTAGTTCCTTCTTTGATTAAAGGGCGTAATGCCGACTGTATTGAAGAACAGTACAAGCAAATAAAAACAGCGCCTCCAGTCGGCTTAAATTTCAAGCTCACGAAATAAAGGAGAAAAAGAAATTCGTCCAATTATTCCCTCCACCAAGTTAACTCATGTACATGCTGCACTAGCCGTAGACTTCCTGCATAGCCTCGTCACCTTCATTCCAACTTTCATGATCTCGCCCTGAACTCATCTCAGAACGTCACAATAAAAGCTTATCCTTCACCTGTATCTTTTTTCCGAGTCCTTCCTTAAGAGTCTTGTGTGTATCCTTAAACTGAATATAATGTTTGATTCTTACACCTCTAGGTGACTTTTTGACCACACTAAGGCTGATGGAGCATGTTATGATATTCTTGTGATTTGTGCTTTTAAATTCCATCTGTGCCTCTTTGTTCTCGATCCTCACCTTTTGAAGTGGCTATACCTATCTGCTCTATCAAGTTTTCTGAGTAAGTTGTACTTTAGCATATCTTTCTTGGTTCTTCTTTCTTCAAAGTTCATAAGATACAATTCTTTAGCCTCTTTTCAGTAGCTCAGCAATCTCAGTCCTTGGATCAGTTCTGCAGCGAATCTGGACCTTTAATAGTTTTATATACTAGATTAGGAGTTGGATCAAAACATATGCTGCATACGTCATGCTAGATGTGACATGTGTCGTAGATCCCTTAACATTCTTTTGTTAAGATTCCTGAAAGTTTCTAGGTGTGCCATGCATGCAGAATCTCCTATTTTCTTCACGTGCGTTCCGGTGATGTTCCCGGTATATTTCTTATCCTATTGTCCTTCACCTTGCTCGAATTATGTGGCCTTTGTTCCCATGTTTATACTCATCTTCCATCTTTTTACATTTTGTTCAGCATGTTCAAGTTTTCTTCTATTGTTCTATATTTCCTTCTTTCTTTTATCTCTTCGTTAGTTTTACATCATCAAATAGCGAAATAAATGATCTTCTCTTCAGGCATGTAATTTAAGTATGCGAATAATAGTACAGGTCTGGGCAATGACCTCGTTACTCCCACTCGTCACGACTGAGCCATCCTGACTCCTTTCCCTGGTTTGGTACAGCAACAAATATGCCGTCCAATCATCCTTCTCTTACCAATTGCTGGACCAGGCCTACAGTCTGTCCAGATCCCTCTGTAGTCCTGCCTTGTCCTCCTCCGACTGAATTCTCCTCTAATTTCACATCTGCCAACAGGGACACTTCTGAGTCTATTTCTTCCGTCATGTCATTCACATACACCAGAAACAGCACCGGTCCTAGTACTGACCCCTGTGAAACCTCGCTCTTTACAGGCGCCCACTCTGATACCTTATCACGTACCATGACTCGCTGATGCCTTCCCGTCATGTATTCTCTGATCCATTGCAGTGCCTTCGCTGTTATACCTGTCTAGTCCTCCAGCTTTTGCACTAATCTCTTGTGTGGAACTGTGTCAAAGCCTTCTTACAGTCCAAGAAAACGCAATCTACCCACTTCTCTCTCTCTTGTCTTACTGCTGTCACCTTGTCATAGAACACTAGTAGCTTTGTGACACAGGATTTCCCGTCTCTGAATCCGTGCTGGTTGTCGTTTATAAGCTCATTCCTTTCTAGGTGGTCCAACACTCTTCTCCTGATAATCTTCTCCATGACTTTGCATACATGTCAGTGACACTGGTCAGTAGTTTAATGCTGCGTGTGTCTCCTTTTTTAAAATGTGGGACTACATTTGCTGTCTTCCGTACCTGAGATAGTCGCCCTGTTTCGGTAGATGTGTTGAAGATTGTTGTTAGTGGTAAACATAGTACCTCTGCTCCCTCTCTCCCTCTCTCAGGACCCACGGAGAGATGTTATCCGGCGTCATCGCTTAGAAGTGTCTAGTTCGCTTAGCAGTCTCTTCACCTCCTCCTCAGTTGTATGTATCATGTCCAGCACTTTGTGTGTGTGTGTGTGTGTGTGTGTGTGTGTGTGTGTGTGTGTGTGTGTGATGAACATGTTTCTACACATCACACCAAGACACTGTGTTTTGCTCGGGTCAGTTCCAGGAACACCTTCCTACGCATTTTTCAGGATGCCAGAAAACCGAGGAAGCGAAAACATTTGTCCTGAAGAAAAAGAGGATACATATGAATAAAGTTTGTGGGTAGCGAATATTTACTGTGTTTTATATCGTATTTAAATTCCAGGACAATAACCAAACCCTGTTATACAGAAAGACCAATAAGCATATTTTTAGGAAAGTGTGAAAAATGCGGTGCTTACAGCTGTCTTTTGTAAGTGCTTCTTATAACAGATTTCTGGCCTTCGAGTATTATATCAACCCCAAGGCGAGACATACAGGCAAGTCTCCTTACACCTGCTGTTCATGTTCACCTAACAGTAACCAGGTAAATGCGATTTAATCGAACAGTTTGTCTAATCCTTAGTTAATAATAAAATAATGTAATGAAGAAAAGATGAAACGGAGACGTGGACGACTTGTAATGTTGCTTGGTAACAATTACGTGGAATGTACGCTGAGAAACATATATATCAGTGTCGTTTATGACTATGAGACCTAAGACAAAGGAACCCATATTCTACCATAAAATAGCAGAGAAATTATCATGAAGACAATAAAAAGGAAACGGCAAGAAACATCATGAACTTGGAATGAGAGCCAACAGAATCAAAGCAGAATTATTCATCATGAAAATTTTTAATAAAACAAGAGATAAATTGGGGGGAAAATATGAATCAAATACACTTAGAGCTAAGTTGAGAAACAGGTATTGATAATGCCGTATATCAACATTTAAAGGAAACAGGGAGGGTGGATGAACCAGCAAGATAATCTTCAATGAGGAAGGGAGAGAGAATTGATTGCAAGGAGGCCAATTATCATGCAGTTGTGATCTTTGACTGCCTGAAGGAAGTGAACTTAAGAAGAGAATAAGAAAAGGGGAAGGTTAATTAAGGTCAACGTACCAGAAAAACGGAATAAACAAGTATGAGAGTCTTCCTAACTTAACCACAGTGGGAAGAAGAAAAAGAAGTAAAGACAGTGAAGGAGTTGATACTGTGCATATTTGGAAAGTAATGGGAGGAAGAAGAGAAATATTCACTAAAGCAAAACAGCAGTGGTAGTTTAAAGATCAGAAAATCAATGATTCACCCAAACATGTAGAGATGTTTACTAACTGTGCCAGAGCATGAAAAAATTAAAGAAAGAGAATTGTAAGAGATAACAGAGAAGCGTGCAGATCTGCCAGATATGAATGTGCAATGATGTGAGAAGTAGACACACTATTTGAGAATAAAACATTGGCAATAACCAACTGCTTCATAGCCACATCAAGATGAAGATTACTATAAAATACCAAGTAATAGGATTAAGGAAGGAAGGTGAAAAGTTTAGGACAGCAAAAAATGAGCAGATTCCAAGCGGCGTCCACTAAGGAAACAAGAACAGAACTTGAATAAGCATCTTAACAAAAGTAGATTATGTCCGGATATTTTCAACAAGACTAGTCCCAAACTTAAGAGGGTTAGCCTACATAGAGATATAAAAAATATTATCCTGGTGACAGATGAAATGAGAAATGGGACAAACATAACAACATACAAGATACTCAGATGATTTGATATGGTATACAGTGACAGGCATTTTTAAAGGCAGAAAACTGAATCAGGTTGAGCACAACTGGAAATTAAAAATGCAGATTATTCCAAGGAATGTTAGGCTGAACTTTAGCATCAAGGTGGTCAGGAAGTGGAAGAACTTAGCTTCCTCCACCGCCTTAACTAACACCATACACAAATTTAAGGATAGATATGTTAGTGCCAATGAGATAGGAAGTGTGTGAAACCAATTACATGAGGATAAGAGGTAGGGGTCAAGAAATGAATTTCAGTCCCTACAACCAAAAAAGATGAGAAGCAATATGGGAGTACACACACACACACACACACACACACACACACACACACACACACACTTGGACGTGACTCCCGGGTTTCCAGAAATAAATCCAGTTTGCACTCAAGGGCATCTTTCACTTTGTATTAATATTGGTAGAATTACCGACACTATGTTAAGTAAAAGGACACAAATGCAACTAATGAGACATGAAAAAGCTCCTGGAGAGCGAAACGTTGCCACAATAAAATGTCTCATTAGTTGCATTTGTGTCCTTTTACTTAACATCTTTCACTTTACGGCTGTTGATTCCGTTATTAGGAAATAAAAATAACAGCAGCAACAAAAATTATTTTCATCCACTCTGGTACAATGATAACCGAGAATTTATAATTTTGAACTACGCTTCCGGATAAATTTTGACCTACAGACCAGTGACAAAGTTGATCATAAATTAAAATGCTTCGGACTGAATACTTTTTCTCAGACCCAGAGAAGAGAAACACCTCTTCCCAGACAATCCAATTCTTCTCTATCATCTCTCAAATATCTCCTTCCCGCCACCCCTCCCTTACCCCCAGCATCTTCAAATTCTTCCTTCTTTTCTATGCGCCCCAACATCTCCATTTCCCTACCACACATTTATATCCCCCTCCACATGAATTTCCCTTCCCCCTTTATTCCTTATTTCCTATTCCCCACATTTTCATTTTCCAAGCAATTATTATTATTCCCTATTATCCCCCCCTTTTCCTATTACATCCTCCCCACCCCATCCAATTTATCGTCCTTATTTTTACCCTAATTCTCTAATTCTCCACCTCCCTTCCATATTTTCACCATTCCATATAAATCTTCATAAAACTTCCAATTTCCTCTCGTTCCCTCCATTTCTCCCCATACTTAAAATTCCAAAACATTACACCTCGGCCATCTGGTTTTCCCCATAGTACTTAAGAAGCAGGGAACGAAGGAAGAATGAAGAGAGAAATGGAGGAAGGAAAAATGAGGAGGGAAAGAGAAACGCTCATGACCCAATTCCATCCTGTGTGTGTTTGTGTGTGTGTGTGTGTGTCTGTGTTTTTGTCTCGGTCTGTCCGTTTCTCTAGGTTATAATAAGGTTAGGTATGTTTTCTAAGTTTTTTTAGGTAAAAATTTATTTTTATATTAACATAAATGAAAAAATATATCTTTAAACATATAAGAAGAAATTTTAGAAAGAACTTAATTTTAAATGAGTTCTTGCTAATTGACCAGTTTTACCTATTTTGCACGACTATATATATATATATATATATATATATATATATATATATATATATATATATATATATATATATATATATTTATTTTCAACACGTCGGCCGTTTCCCAACGAGGCAGGGTGACCCAAAAAGAAAAAAACTTTCATCATTCAACACTTTCACCACACTCATACATAATCACTGTCTTTGCAGAGGCGCTCAGATACGACAGTTTAGATGTCCCTCCAAACTGCCAATATTAAAAAAAACCTCCTTTAAAGTGCAGGCATTGTACTTCCCATTTCCAGGACTCAAGTCCGGCTAACCGGTTTCCCTGAATCCCTTCACAAAATATTACCCTTCTCACACTCCAACAGCTCGTCAGGTCCCCAAAACTATTCGTCTCCATTCACTCCTATCTAACAAGTTCACGCACGTTTGCTGGAAGTCGAAACCCCTCGTCCACAAAACCTCCTTTACCCCCTTCCTCCAACCTTTTCGAGGATGACCCTTACCCCGCCTTCCTTCCCTTACAGATTTATACGCTCTCCAAGTCATTCTACTTTGTTCTATTCTCTAAATGACCAAACCACCTCAACAACCCCTCTTCACTCTCTAATACTTCTAGTAACTCCACACCTCCTAATTGCCACACTACGAATTCTCTGCATAATATTTACACTACACTCTTAGACTACCTCCAGGCGCCTCTTTGCAATAGCATTTATATCCCAAGCTTCACACCCATATAAGAGTGTTGGTACCATTATGCTCTCGTACATTCCCTTCTTTGCCTCCATGGATAACGTTTTTTTGTCTCCACAAATAACTCAACGCATCACTCACATTTTCTTCTTCATTAATTCTATGGTTAACCTCATCCTTCATAAACCTCGTGGAACCTCTACTAGTCTACTAGTGTTGCAAGTGGTAGAACCTTGACTAATGCTGCTAGGGCAAAACCTTGTGCTGAAGCCACAAAAAAAATCTACTAGGGCTGCTGAGACTAAAGCCTTGTCTAGTTTTGAAGTAACTGGAACCTCTACAAGTGATGCATTGACATGAACCTCGACTAGTGTTGTCGGAACTGAAACCTTGATTAGGTAACAAAAAAATCCACAATATCGTTACTGGAACAATACACAAATAACCCACAAATAGGAGAGAGGATCTTATGACGACGTTTCGGTCCGACTTGGACCACTTACAAAGTCACTGTGATTTTGTAAAGGGTCCAAGTCCCTACCGAAACGTCGTCGTAAGCTCCTCTCTCCTATGTGCGGGTTTTTAGTGTACCTTGATCAGCGCTGCTAGGAACATCATTCTGTTTAATGCTGAATGAAGTACAATTTCTTCTTTGCTGCTATAACTAACAGCTCTACTAGTCCTGCCGAAACTAACAATTCAGCAAGAAACATTTCAGAACCATAAAAGCGGCAGAATTTTATGTTGACAAGTCTAGTGACGGACAACATAGTGGGACCCACGCTTCAAACATCATGACGCGGACAAGTACATAAGGCTAAAACACTGAAACGCAACCTAGAAACAAAAATAATACCATAAACAGTGAGCTATATACAGTGAAATATCTTCGAAAGGTGTTTAATAACGAGAATGTGTAAAAAAAAAAAAATGATTTCGTTGTATAAAAATATATTTACATATCAGTATTGCAATTAAGTGAACTAAAAAATATTTAATATCTCTATGAATATGTAAACTATTGCTTTCTTCCGTGCGACTTATCATCAAAAATCCCCAGAGAAATAAGAAAAACAAACATCAAAATATATTTTGTGGGTAATGCGTCAATGAAAATTTTTATTTTCAATCATGAAAGATAATTTTTTTCCCTTGCAGTTTGAAGTGCTGTCTCACGTGGAGGATCACAACTCTGCACTCGTGACAACACACATGAACACGAAACACGCAAAAGTACATGCAGTATAAAATTATGTAACACAAACAAAAGCTGCTAGCATGATTAAGACGTACAACACAAATACTCTCACATTTAAAAGAAACAGTTACAAATTCATTTAATGGGAAATGTTAATAATAAAACTCCCATAAAATCTTTCTCATTACCCTCCAGGCACCCGGGTAATTCATAAAAACTACGCCTTAAACGAAGGACGAAGCTGTGGGCAAACAGTTAATATGTACCTCACAAACAACACAATTCACAGAGGCAAGAAGCACTGCCAGCAGCTGGCCATGGGTTGTGAGGTTTGAGGTAGGAGAAAAGGGTTTTGAATAAGAACGGTCCAAGGAGCAAGTATCAAGTGGGGTGGAGTGTGGCGGTGAAGATATATCCACGAGTGAAAACAGTGGAGAGAGGAGTTCGTGGAGGGAGATTTAATTTAATTTACACGGATAGGGAGAGTACACAAAAGTGTAAATAATGTAGAAGCACAATGGAAGTGAATTGGAGGCGTGATTGTTACACACACACACACACACACACACACACACATACACACACACACATGCAGTATAAAATTATGTAACAAAAGCTGCTAGTATGATTAAGACATACAATACAAATACTGTCACACACATAAAAGAAACAGTTATAAATCCATTTAATGGGAAATGTTAACAATAAAACTCCCATAAAATCTTTCTCAGTTCCATCAAGGCACCCGGGTAATTCTCAAAAACTACGCCTTAAACAAAGGACATAGCCAGGAGCTATGACTCGACCCCTGCAACCACAACTAGGTGAGTACACAAACACACGACCTTGAAGTTTCTGAGAAGCTCAACATGAAATTCAAAGCAGTATTCACAGTGGACACAGAAAGGACTCCAGAAAGACGGAGAGGAGTGATATACCAACAAGTGCTGAACACGATACATACAACAGAGGAGGAGGAGGTGAAGAGGTTGCTAAGCAAACTAGATATCTCAAAGACGATGGGGCATGATAACATCTCTCCTTGGGTCCTGAGTGAGGGCGACTACCTGAGGTATGGAAGACAGCAAATGTATTCCCAATTTTTAAGAAAGGGGACAGACACGCAACATTAAACTACAGACCAGTGTCACTGACATGTGTCGTATGCAAAATCATAGAGATGATTATCAGAAGAGTGGTGGACCACCTAGAAATGAATGAGCTTATAAACGACAACAGAACGGATTTAGAGATGGGAAATCCTGTGTCACAAACCTACTAGAGTTCAATGATAAGGTGACAGCAGTAAGACAAGAGAAAGAGGGACAGGTAGACTGCGTTTTCTTGGACTATGTGGACACAGTTCCACACAAGAGACTAGTGCAAAAACTGGAGGACAAGGCAGGTATAACAGGGAAGGCACTGCAATGAATCAGAGAATACCTGACGGGAATGCATGAGCGAGTCATGACACGTGATAAGGTGTGCGAGTGGGTGCCTGTGACGAGCGGGGTTCCACAGGGGTGAGTCCTGGGACCGGTGCTGTTCCTGGTATATATGAATGACATAACGGAAGGAATAGACTCAGAAGTGTCCGTCTGCAGACGATGTGAAGTTTCGGAGGAGGATAAGGCAAGACTACATAGGGATCTGAACAGGCTGCAGGTCTGGTCCAGCAACTGGCTCCTGGAGTTCAACCCAACCATGTACAAGGTCATGAAGATCGGGGATGCTAGAAAGTATTTTGTCAGAGTTGTCAGGAAGTGGAAAAGTCTGAAAAGTGAGGTTATGGAGGCAGGTACCATACACAGCTTCAATATGATGTATGATAAAGCTCATGGAGCAGGGAGAGAGAGGATCTAGCGGCGACCAGTGAACAGGCGGGGCCATAGCTATGACTCGACCCCTGCAACCACAATTAGGTAAGTACACACACACACATACACACATACAAACAAACACACAAATCCTGTGTCACAAACCTATTGGAGTTTTATGACAAGGTAACGGAAGTAGGACATGAGAGAGAGAGGTAGGTACATTGCATTTTTTTTGGACTGCAGGAAGGCCTTCGACAAAGTTCCTCACAAGAGATTAGTGCAAAAGCTAGAGGATCAGGCATGTATAACAGGAAGGGCACTGCAGTGGATCAGAGAATGCCTGACAGGGAGGCAACAAGTCATGGTACTTGATGAGGTATCACAGTGGACGCATGTGACGAGCGGGGTTCCACAGGGGTCAGTCCTAGGACCAGTGCTATTTTTGGTATATGTGAATAACATGATGGAAGGGCTAGACTCAAAAGTGTCCCTGTTCGCATATGATGTGAAGTTAATGAAGATAATTAAATCAGATGAAGATGAGGCAGGACTACAAAGAGACCTGGACACGCTGGACGCGTGGTTCAGCAACTGGCTCCTCGAATTTAACCCCGCCAAATGCAAAGTCATGGAGATCGGGGAAGGACAAAGAACACCACAGAGTATAGGCTAGGTGGCCAAACCTCACTCAAGGAAAAAGATCTTGGAGTGAGTATAATACCGAGCACATTTCCGGAAGCGCACATCAACCAGATAACTGCTGCAGCATATGGGCGCCTGGCAAACCTGAGAATAGCGTTCCGATATCTCAGTAAGGAATCGTTCAAGACTCTGTACACAGTGTACGTCTGGGCCATACTGGAATATTCAGCACCAGTTTAGAACCCCCACCTGGTCAAGCACGTCAAGAAATTATAGATAGTGTAAAGGTTTGCAACAGGGCTAGTTCCAGAGCTAAGGGGAATGTCCTGAGAAGAAAGGTTAATAGAAATCGGCCTGACAACACTGGAGGACAGGAGGGTTAGGGAAGACATGATAACGACATTCAAAATATTGCGAGGAATAGATAAGGTGGACAGAGACAGAATGTTCCAGAGATGGGACACAGAAACAAGGGGTCACAATTGGAAGTTGAAGACTCGGATGAGTCAGAGATATGTTAGGAAGTATTTCTTAAGTCAAAGAGTTGTCAGGAAGTGGAATACTCTGGCAAGTGATGTAGTGGAGACAGGAACCATACATAGCTTAAAGACGAGGTATGATAAAGCTCATGGAGCAGGGAGAGAGAGGACCTAGTAGTGGTCAGTAAAGAGGCAAGGCCAGGAGCTATGTCTCGACCCCTGTAACCACAAATAGGAAAGGAATCTAAGAGTGACTGTCCGGGAAGATATGTGAGAATGTGGAAGAGATGCGAGACCGGGGAAGAGTAACAAACAGCGTACCACAAAGATCGGTGTTAGGACCAGTGCTGTTTCTGGTTTATGTGAACGACATACTAAATGAAATCGAGAGAGATGTATCTCTGTTCGATGATGTAAAACTAATGAGAATACAATCAAAAGAGGATCCTGGTAGGGGGTTGAAATTATTATTCTGTGTTTGTCTCCACGAGCATTACTGAGTGCGCATTTGCAAAACAACCACTGTGAAAAAATAGTGAACTTGAATTTTTTTTTTTTTCACAGTGCCTGTCTTGCATATTTTAATATCACCTGTTTACTGTGATCTTATTGTGTATATATATATATATATATATATATATATATATATATATATATATATATATATATATATATATATAAAATGTATAAGCATTCTCTCTCAATCCACAGCAGGATTCGAACCTGCACGCTGTTCATCAAAGTATGCGGTACTAAATCCACACCTGGTAATGCGTACTTTGATGCAGTGTGTGCAGGATCGAATCCTGCTGAGGACTGAGAGATAATGTTTGTAAATAATGTGTGTGTTTGTGTGTGTGTGTGTGTGTGTGTGTGTGTGTGTGTGTGTGTGTGTACACCTATTTGTGAGTACAAAATGGTGAGTTGCAGGGGTCGAGACGTAGCTGCTGGCCCCGCCTCTTCACTGATCGCTACTAGGTCCTCCCTCTCCATGCTCCATGAGCTTTGTCATACCTCGTCTTAAAACTATGTATGGTTCCTGCCTGCACTACGTCACTTGCCAGACTATTCCATTTCCTAACAACTCTATGACTAAAGAAATACTTCCTAACATCTGACTCATCCGAGTTTTCAACTTCCAATTCTGACCCCTTGTTTCTGTGTCATCTCTGGAACATCCTGTCAGTCTAATTTCTCGCAGTATTTTGTATGTCGTTATCATGTCTCCACTAACCCTCCTGTCCTCCAGTGTCGTCATACCAATTTCCCTTACCGCAAGATACTTTTCCTTGAGTGAAGTTTGCAGTCTTTGGCTACCTAGCCTATACTTTGTCTGCGGTCTTCTTTGTCCTTCCCCGATCTTCATGACTTTGCATTTTGCGGTGTTAAATTCGAGAAGCCAGTTTCTGGACCAAGCTTCCAGCCTGTCCAGGTCTCTTTGTAGTCCTGCTTGATCCTCATCCGATTTAATTCTCCTCATTAACTTTACATCATCGGCAAAAAGGGACACTTCTGAGTCAATTCCTTCCGTCATGTCATTCATATATACGAAAAATAGCACTAGTTTTACGACTGACCCCTATGGAACCCCGCTCGTCACAGGTGCCCACTCTGATACCTCGTCACGTGCCATGATTCGTTGTTGCCTCCCTGCCAGGTATTCTCTGATCTATTGCAGTGCCCTTCCTGTTATACGTGCCTGATCCACTACCTTTTGCACTAATCTCTTGTGAGGAACTGTGTCTAAGGCCTTCTTGCAGTCCAAGAAAATGCAGCCAACCCACCCCTCCCGTGTCTTACTTCCATTACCTTGTCATAAAACTCCTGTAGGTTTGTGACACCGGATTTGCCTTCCATGAATCCGTGCTGGTTGTCGTTTAAAAGCTTGTTCCGTTCTAGGTTATCTACTGCTCTCCTCCTGATAATCTTCTCCATGACTTTGCAAACTATACACGTCAGTGACAGTGGTCTATATTTTAGTGCCTCATATTTGTTTCTTTTCTTAAAAATGGTTACTTCATTTGCCGTCTTCCATAACTCAGGGAGCTGCCCAATTTCAATGGATGTGTTAAATATTTTTGTTAGTGGCACAGACAGGGTCTTTGCTCCCTCTGTAAGCACCCACGGAGAGATGTCCGGTCACACCGCCTTTGAGGTATCAAGATCACTTAGCAACTTCTACACCTCCTTCTCGGTTATGTGTATTTCATCCAACACTTTTTGGTATGTCTCTTGTTGGTGTCCCCCTCTGTTCTGACTTCCTGGAGTCCTTTCTGTCTCCACTGTAAATACTTCCTTAAATCTCATGTTGAGCTCCTCACATACTTCTTGTTAACTCCCCACCTTTTTTCCTCCTGATGTGGGTTTACAACAGCTTCGGGTCAGACTTGACTTCTCATGCTATGTCGTTTTCGAACTGTCGCCGGGCCTCCCTCCCTATCTGTGCATACTCGTTTCTGGCTCTTCGACTAATCTCTTTATTTTCCTGGGGTCTTTGTCTTCTGTACATTTTCCATTCTCTAGTGCACTTATTTTTTGCCTCCGTATACCTTTGGGTAAACCAAGGGCTCGTTCTGGTCTTCCCATTATTTCTGTTGTCCTTGGGAACAAACCTTTCCTCTGCCTCTTTGCATTTTGTTGTTATTTGTGTGTGTGTGTGTGTGTGTGTGTGTGTGTGTGTGTGTGTGTGAGAGAGAGACAGAGACAGACAGACAGACAGACAGACAGACAGAGAGAACTGGCTGGTGTGTGTTTGGGTGAGTTGGTGGTTGAGTGTGTGTGTGTGTGTACTTGTCTCCACCTGCTGGTCCTCCTAGAAGTGTATATAAATGTTCTTCTTTGTCCTTACGTGACAAGCCGCTATTGAATCTAAGCACAAGAAGAACAGCAAATAATATAAAGTTGAACGTTCGACCCATAATATTGCAGGAAACACTTTTGAAACCAGCAATACAGGTGCAGTTCTGAAGAGCTCTTGGAAGCGGCACAATGCTGCACGGATTTAAAATATTCAAAAAATTGCTTCTAGGAATGCGTGCAAGTTTTGGTTCAGATTTGTGCAGATCTGTTAGTGCTTGTAACCACCTCAGGAGGGAGCGAGGGAGAGGCAATGGGTGTGGGAAAGGAGTTTTGTGCATCCTCTATCACACGTACGTACTAGTATGTGTGTATGTGTTAGTTACCATTTTGTCCTAGGCACATGTCGATTAGACACTAGGCCTGTTGTATGTATGTATGTGTGTGTGTGTGTGTGTGTGTGTGTGTGTGTGTGTGTGTGTGTGTGTGTGTGTGTGTGTGTGTGTGTGTGTAACGAAACACTTCGAAATGTTTCGGCCCGCCGAACTGAACCGCCCTCCGTGCGTGAAGCAAGAGCGCTAGCCACCATGCCATCGGGGTGTGTGTGTGTGTGTGTGTGTGTGTGTGTGTGTGTGTGTGCGTGCGCTCACCTAATTGTGGTTGCAGGGGTCGAGTGTGTGTGTGTGTGTACTCACCTAATTGTGGTTGCAGGGGTCAGGACTCAGCTCCTGGCCCCGCCTCTTCGCTGTCCGCTACTGGGTCTCTGCTCTCCCTGCTCCATAAGCTTTATCATACCTTGTCTTAAAACTATGTATGGTTCCCGCCTCCACTATATCGTTCGCTAGACTATTCCACTTCCTGACTACTCTATGGCTGAAGAAATGCTTCCTAACATCCCTTTGACTCATCTGAGTCTTCAGCTTCCAGTTGTGCCCTCTTGTTTCTGTGCTCCCTCTCTGGAACATCCTGTCACTGTCTACCTTGTCGATTCCCCGCAGTATTTTGTATGTTATCATCATATCTCCTCTAACCCTTCAGTCCTCCAGTGTTGTTAGTCCTATTTCCCTCAACCTGGCATTTTGTGTGTGTGTACTCACCTAATTGTGGTTGCAGGGGTCGAGACTCAGCTCCTGGCCCCGCCTCTTCGCTGTCCGCTACTGGGTCTCTGCTCTCCCTGCTCCATGAGCTTTATCATATACCTTGTCTTAAAACTATGTATGGTTCCTGCCTCCACTATATCTTTCTCTAGACTATTCCACTTCCTGACTACTCTGTGGCTGAAGAAATGCTTCCTAACATCCCTTTGACTCATCTGAGTCTTCAGCTTCCAGTTGTGTCCCCTTGTTTCTGTGTTCCCTCTCTGGAACATCCTGTCACTGTCTACCTTGTCGATTCACCGCAGTATTTTGTATGTCGTTATCATGTCTCCTCTGACCCTTCTTTCCTCCAGTGTTGTTAGTCCTATTTCCCTCGACCTTTCTTCATAGGACAGACCCCTGAGTTGTGGAACTAACCTTGTCGCAAACCTTTGCACTTTCTCTAGTTTCTTTACAGAAACTGCCTGCACATGTCAAAGCCAGTCACAGCATAAGCCAGTTCAAGAAGAGAACCAAAAAGTACCTAATGAATGTAGCGACAGAAAGGGAGGAGAATGATTTTTTATTTTTTTAGTTAACACACATGTATATGTAAATAACTCTTTTTACCTTATTCCTAGTGTATGCATATATCCTTTATAATATAATGACATATATCCTACAATGTAAAAATTAAGTATAAAAAGGACCCCAATGGAAATAAGTCACTCTGTCTGACTTTTTTGGGTTATCCTAGGTTCTCTACACATATGCTGCTATGTATGATAATGTATGTAAATGTATTTGTGTATACCTGAATAAACTTACTTACTTACTTACTTACTTGACCAGGTGTGGGTTCCAGACTGGTGCTTCATATTCTAGTATGGGCCTGACGTACACGGTGTACAGTGTCTTGAACGATTCCTTGTTAAGGTAACGGAACGCTAATCTTAGGTTTGCCAGTCGCCCATATGCTGCCGCAGTTATCTGGTTGTGTGTGTGTGTGTGTGTGTGTGTGTGTGGTGCGTGCGCGCTCTCTTGCTGTTGCATCATGCGTCTGCTGATAAAGACACAGGCAATGATAAGCGAATGAGGGGTGCCATTCTTCTTAGATTCGCCGGTCTGCCGGCCCGGGTCTCTGCCAATTGGCGACCCGGCCTTGTCTTCCTATCGTGGGAGTGTCTGAGACGTGTCTGCAATGGGAGGAGATCCAAGTACCTCATCTTCTAAGACGAATTGTCCCTAGGCCTAGCCCCATTCCCCGCCATCATGGGGCTCGTAGGGAGAAGCTAGGTACTTTGGGCTACCACAAACCCCACCCCACTGGGCTCAAAGGATGTGGAAGCTACATAGCAGCAGACGATGTGAGGAGGTGCAAAGGCAGCAAACACTTTATGATCCTTTTGGAGCCACATCCCAGCTTTGGGCCCCAGCCAGCCCGAGCGCTGGGGAAACTCAAGGATGCCTCTTGCTCTTTGTGTAACTGCTGCTGCTGCTTCTTCACTTGTCCGTTGCATTCTCAGGCCTGCCAGTATTGTGGTATATAAAGGTTGCCTCCTGACTGTCAAGGAAGTTGCCCCAGGTGGAAAACTTAAGAAAACACTGACCTAGGACATAATAATGTCAGTGACAGTTCTTTAGAGCTTTTCTCTCTTTCTCTGTCTCTGATTCGTTTTGTCGTCTCCTTTGTTTTCACTCTTCCAGTTTCTCTAATGCTACTCTTATAATTTGCTTTATTCTTATTTCCTTGAATTCGTTATATTTTATGTATTTTATTTTTAATTCTTTCCGACTTCTCTTAAAATTTATCATATTATTTTCCTTAGTCTACGTTAGAAGGGGTGAGACATAGAATGGGAAATTTGAGGAAATATGGTGCAGCCAGAGAGTGGGGAAAGGAGCTTCGATCCCTTCACAAGATAAAGTTTTCCTCCCTCTCTAAATGGAGAAAACGTCGAAGGAATCTGACGGCCACGAGTTTTCCTACGGGTCCTGGGAACCCTACTCCTAACACACTACTTAACACTGATAATACCATCGTCAAATAACACTTTCTCATGGTGATAGTTATTATCCTACGTCAGCTCACTTCAAAGCCTAATCCTATCTAACGTATGTACTAGCAGCCCTTTGGATGTCACCCAAACAGCTGACCAGGTGCTTATTTACTGCTAATCGAATTTGGGCAGCAGGTGCAAAGAAACTTGCCCCTATTTCATGCCCAACCTGGACATCGTATGCGAGTTCTTTCATCATCTGGATTTTTATTTTTTGGCAAAACAGAAAAAAAAAACTTGAGACGAATAATCAAAAGAGGAAAAATATGATAAAAAAATTATACCAAGAGACTCGAACCAAAACCTGTGTATCCATTAACCGAGCGATGTTTCACATTTACGATGTATTCTGCTTTTTGAATACGGAATGCTGTTTTCTGAGGCATTATAATCGTTAACAAGTATTATTCTGGCGGTAGGAAATTCCTTTATTAAAATATGAATAATAGGATTTTAAAACATTTGTTTTAGCTGCAAAAATGTATAACAATTACCACAATCACTGGGGGAGTAAACACTGGAGGCTCGTCACAGCCTCGTATTATAATTACTGTTGTAACTCGGGTGTTATCATATACATGAGTGGGAATTTAATTTGGCCGTGATTACTGGCAGTCAGTACTGTTGATATCCAATAATAATGTTTTAGCAAAGACTGCAACCTAGTCATTCACTCGTAAATATTCAATATTATCATACCACAATTAGCATAATACCGGGCGTTATCGTATTTTAAATGCATAACTGACAAAGAAATAAAGAGATTAATTAATTCGGACCTTTCTTGTAATACAATATTCACATTTTAATACCCACAATACCCTCACGTCGTGGTGCATAACCAAGAAAATATATTATAACCGAGTGAGCTAGAAGAGCGGGTACATTATGTCCCTGGGTGTGTGCGTGCCTATTTGGGTTTCAAGAAATCGAGTCATAGTTATTGGCCTCGCCTCTCGTCGACTGGCATTGCTAGTTTCTGGCTTCTTAAGACGTATCATATCAACTCTTAAAATAGTGAATGAAGTTTGCTTCTTTCATTTCGGTCTCCGGTCATTCCGGTATCACGGTTCTTTATTTTTTTCCGTTCATTCAACGTTCTCTTAATTTACTCATTTCAAACACTGTCCATATTTTCCCCTGTCCGTCCTACCAACTCGTTTGAATATCTCGTATATTATATCTACCCTGGTCATTGTTTCTTCCAAAGTCATCAGTTCAGTTCCTTTCCTCTCTCATTACGATCTGGAACTAGTCTGGTTGCAAACCTTTGCATCTTTTCAAGCTTTTGAATGTGCTAAATTTGATAAGAAAGGAGAGGGTTCCACGCTACAGCGACGTATTTAAGAGCAGCTTGAAATACATTGAATAGAGTTTCATAGTTTTCTGTTGAATTGCAAAGATTTTCTATGTCATGTGGTTTGATTACTCCCAGAATCTTTTATTTCATCGATAATTATGTTTTACTGGAGGCATTTTATCTCTTGGTGTTCGGCTGGCTCTACGACTCCAAGGTAGTCGTCAACCAGTTCTCCCTCTTAACCACAGACACGGTACTGTGGTAAAAACAGTCAAACGGGTGTTGAAATATGGGATAGTTACACGAGCCGTGTTCCTAACCTAATTAACCTTAAATAACCTAACGTAGAAAGGGATTGCAAGTCCTATGTGAAAGTGTGACACAGTTATTAGGAGGAACAGTTTTGCCGACACGCACGGACGCATGCAGACAGATGCGCGTGCGCGTGCGCGCACACAGTCACTTCAACCAACAGACATTAAATTGACACGATGTTATTATACTTATGTGTGTGGTTCAATAATAACAGTTGGCTTTCTGTACTTTGTGTTGCCTGAGCAGCTAGTTTACTCTCCAGCATTGCCTCTGCCTTACTAGCTTGACCCAATGTAACCAGTTAGTCGAGCTTCGACCTACTATACCTCTCTAGTACTTAACCTAACTTGACAAAATCTAGTGAGAACCAAATAAACATAATATATTTTTAACCCTAACTATCCTGAGCTATTTTTCACGATCCTTAGTTTAAATTAATTTAACTTAACTAAAAAAAAATAGGAATGTTTTTTTCTAAGTCACCCTGCATTTCATACAATAGTTTTGGCGTCGTATTACAGCGCGATGACTCTCAGTACGAGAACAATAAGTAAACGCACTTCGTTCTTGTCCTTAAAGAAATATTGTGGTTAGCTGCCTCAGCACTCTTGATGTGGCCAGGATTCTCTTAACTTATCTCGGAAGACTTAACTTTTTTAACCGAAAATTTCAACAAAATTTACGAGTGCCTTCCAGAATTCCACTGTATTTCACAAAGTTTTCGTGACGACGAGCGACGCGAAATACTGCTGGGTAAAGCATTCACATTTACAAGTCAAATGAGAAACAAAGGTAATGGGAAATTAATGGTTTGTCTGGAACAGGAATGAAGGTCGTCAGAAATTATTTATATAAAATGTCAAAGAACATGATGCTTTATGTTTGGTAAGGTCTTGTAATTCGTATTTGGCAGAGTAAACGAAAATTCAAGAGGTTTTTTTTTTAACAAGGTGTGGAGGATTAAAGAAATAGATGATGCATATGGTAAAGGTTTGGAGACAAGTGATTTGGAAAAGAGGAATTGATAATGGAGAAATTCAGATGAGAGAGAGATTGACTGACTGTATCTGTCTCTGCCTGCTTTCCTGCCTGTCTGTATCTGTTTTCTCTCTCTCTCTCTCTCTCTCTCTCTCTCTCTCTCTCTCTCTCTCTCTCTCTCTCTCTCTCTCTCTCTCTCTCTCTCTCTCTCTCTCTCTCTCTTAAAGACCAACGGCAGAGTCATAAGAAGCGCTATGGTTTTCCTGTGCCATAACGCCAACGGAAGGTCGAGAGCAGAGTGCAAAATGTTTTCAGGGAGCAGTATGTGGGCGGCACTGAAGTGTGTCTTCCTGCACGTAAACTACGAGAGCCGCTGCCTTCATGACACCACACAAAGAAAAGCAGACAGCAGAGATACCCGAAATGGTGCCACCTTCTTGGCACCGTCTACTGGCGACTCCTACATCATCATAGGCTCTGATGTGAAACAAAAAAAAAAAAACGATTTCTTTGAAAGTAGCAAAAATCTGACGTATTCTTTGGGTCTGGAGAAGAGTGAAAAATACGATCTAACCAAAAACCCATTATTTGCAAGTTTTAATATTTGCGATATATTCCATCAACGCTCCTGGGGAACACGCCTTCTTTAACGGATTGTATATCTTGAAAAACTAAATTCGTGTGAGTCATTTAGCATAATTATTGTTTGAAGACATATTAGAGGGAGAAAACGCTCGACATCTCCCGACGCCTCCTTAGATAATATCTCCCCTCCCCTTCCCTAATTCCTCCCCTCCCCTCCCCTCCCCTTCCCTCGAAGTTGTATCTAGACGCATCAAGCCTATAATGGAAATTGCCTTCTTTGGTAGGCTATTGAATGGGGAGATTTTATCAGAAAACTTAGGCAATTTTGAAGTAATGCGTTGGCTTAAATCGCCAGGAATATATTTGTTAAGCTTGCAAGTGTCTTCTGGGCTTAAATGCCTGCTCGCCTCTGAGTGCTCGTGCGCGCGCAGCTGCCTGCACGCTGGGCGTCCATGACCTGTCTGGGCGTCCATGACCTGTCTGCTGTACATGTTAACTCTACACTACGAACATATTACAAATTTGGCAATAGATGTCATGCTAGTAGTCACGTACTCGGTAACCTTTACCGATAGTAATTATAAAAATATATTCAAGTACAAAACCTGAAAGGCTCGTACAGTAGCAGTTTGTGTCATGGTCCAAAGTGAACTATATGGCTTTGAGAGGTATGAAACAGAAGTACCATGAGAGCTTCTGGGCCTGTGGGATGAGCCAGAAGGTGAAGCTAATACACATTCTTGTCACAGAAGTGCTCGTTTTAAAATTATCCTATTGAAAGCTCCATGGCTGCATGGCCGCTTTTGTTTATTTATTGTATATGTGTATATACAGTTAGATGACAATTTTTTAGGTACATCTGTACACCTGCTCGTTGATGGAAAAATCTATCAACCAAACACCTAAAAACATGCAGACATAATCAAGATTCAGTTGTTCAGACCGAACATTAAAATCGGGAGAAAATGTGATCAAAGTGACTGGCCCTGGAATGACTGATGGTGCCGGACGGGGAAGTTTGACTATCTCAAAAACTGCAGATCTGAGATTTTCACCCACAACATCTCAAGAGTGTACAGAAAATGGCATGAAAAATACAAAACATTTAGCTAACGTCAGTTCTGTGATCGAAAATAACTTGATAATATGAGAAGTCAGAGAAGAGAGAGTCTGGTTCAAGCCGACAGGAAGGTGAAAGCAACTCATATAGCGTATATAAATATACATGTGCCGAATAAGAAAAACCAGCGAATTTGGCATAAAAAGCAAGGGTCATTTCTGCTGAATAAGCCGAGTAAAGCCTTCGTTATTCAATAAATTTGCGAAAAACGAAAAAATGCATGATACTGATTTTAAATAATATTAAATTAATTTAATTGTTCTGTAATACATTTAGTAAAATTTGATTATAAAAATTACGTTTAGTTTGGTGAGGTTTCTAATTAGGTTTGGTGCCAAAATAAAACGCTTTGCATTATAATTAATGAATATATATATATATATATATATATATATATATATATATATATATATATATATATATATATATATATATATATATATATATATATATATATATATATATATATATATATATATAATATAATATATATATATATATATATATATATATATATATATATATATATATATATATATATATATATAGGATGGGGTCCACCTCTGGCGCAAACTCTGGGACCCATAGCTTTGGAGAAGTCGATAAAAATGCTTCGAGAAAGAATATTTGGATTTCTTCCTGAAGCCATTTGAATATTCCACTTCCCTACCACCCTGTCTTTTCATTCTTTTTTTTACCAATGGGTATATTTAAATTACATAATATGGTACAAAAGATTTAAGAGATACATTGTTGGTATAAAGATGGCATATACAGTACATGAGGTGTGATAGATACATGTCTAGTACATATTGTTACGTGTTTATCACTGATTGTAATGCGAAAATCTCATCCAGCTCCTCAGAGCTGGGGCACGTTCCCAAGATACAGCAGGCATTACCCCTCTGAACAGCAGCGCTGAGTCGCTGGAATAGAAAACTAGCTGCCCTGGGATCCCTAGTTACCCTGAGTCTAGTTCCTTAAGAAACTTATATGCACTCTTTTCCCATGAGCCAAGGGTCTTCGAGCCTATGGGAACAAACATTATAATGATAAGCAAGTTATCCGTATTTTCTAGACTTCTGGGACTCCCTGAAGCTGGCAGCTGCCCCTCCTTCCTCCCTGGTGTATTGGAGATAGGTATCAGCCGAGGTAGAAGCACATGTGTAGTCCCACACCACCTGCTTGCTGGCTGTCCAGTCTTGAAGGGTGATACCATCTGAATACTTTTGGCTGCCATCAGATCTGCATAGTTGGGTGGCTCCCTTATTGCTGGGCATCCGGCTGTTGTGAGGCTCCTCTTGATGTTATTAACCACTTCATGCCTTGCAGTCTTTCCCTCGGATTTTCGGTACACAAGACCATGGTACCCTAATCAGTCTGCTGCTGCAATGCAGCAAATACACCTATGTTCGGGGAGAATAGGCGCCACAAGTCGAATGGAAACACTGATGCGGATGGTCTGTGGGTTGAGGCGTGTGCCAAAGCTGGAGTTGGGTACAGCCAACAGAAAGTCCCAAGCATGAGGATCCCTCACTGTCTGGAGGTGGGCTCTATCTTTCCCTGAAACACTCTGAAGATTGTTGAGGTTATATTCCCCACTGTTGAGCCATCCCAGTGTGACTGTAGTTGTTGGGGGAAGCAGGTCAAGTTTCAGAGCCCGTTAGATTATCATAGATCATGGCTCCGTCAACGAACTTTTGGTCATGGACATCAATCTTGTTCCTAAGATGTTCAGGGAGAAGTCTACTGGATGCAATAGATGAGGACAGGAAAGCAGGTAGTGCAATCTGAGATGACTTGCGGACACCATTGCCTTCTAGTCTGACTGGAAGTGTAGCTTGGTCCCACTGCCCATCTTCTAGAGTAAGGTTAAGTACTTTAGTAAAGATCTGCCTCAGGATACTGTCATATTCGTGCAGTATAGGGTTATCATATGAAGGTGAACATCTTAGGAAATATGTTAACCTGGGCAGACTCAAGTATTTTGTGAGAAGGTACAAGGCATCATGGGTGTCAAGATTACCTATTCATTGTTTCCATTCTCTTCAACTCTTCCAGTTTCCTCCTGAGAAATGTGTCAATGGCTTCACTTCCCAGAGGTGCTCCAAGCAAGACGATATTTGTGGGGTATATATATATATATATATATAATATATATATATATATATATATATATATATATATATATATATATATATATATAATATATAATATATATAATATATATATATATATATAAACTTTATTTCAAGACAAAATACAATGGGAGTAAAACAACATAGATAACTCAGAGCTACATGTCAAATACTTGTCCAACTCCCGGCAGTGAGCCGCGTGCCCAGAATACTGCAGGCATTTCCTCTCTATATATATATATATATATATATATATATATATATATATATATATATATATATATATATATATATATATATATATATATATATATATATATATAAAATA
This sequence comes from Cherax destructor, assembly GCA_009830355.1. Classification (NCBI taxonomy): domain Eukaryota; kingdom Metazoa; phylum Arthropoda; class Malacostraca; order Decapoda; family Parastacidae; genus Cherax; species Cherax destructor. Next base: position 198,132 of record WNWK01000441.1, read on the forward strand.
TATATATATATATATATATATATATATATATAAAATATATATATATATATATATATAATATATATATATATATATATAATATATATATATATATATATATATATATATATATATAATATATATATATATAATACGTATATATATATATATAATATATATATATACGTAACCCCTTCTCCTGTACAAATCTACTAAAAACGAGAAGAAGAAAAACTTTATAAAATTGGGTTGTCTGAATGTGCGTGGATGTAGTGCGGATGATAAGAAAGAGATGATTGCCGATGTTATGAATGAAAAGAAGTTGGATGTCCTGGCCCTAAGCGAAACAAAGCTGAAGGGGTAGGCGAGTTTCAGTGGGGAGAAATAAATGGGATTAAGTCAGGAGTATCTGAGAGAGTTAGAGCTAAGGAAGGGGTAGCAATAATGTTGAAGGATCAGTTATGGAAGGAAAAGAGGGAATATAAATGTGTAAATTCAAGGATTATGTGGATTAAAATAAGGGTCGGATGCGAAAAGTGGGTCATAATAAGCGTGTATGCACCTGGAGAAGAGAGGAGTGTAGAGGAGAGAGAGATTTTGGGAGATGTTAAGCGAATGTATAGGAACTTTTGAACCAAATGAGAGAGTAATTGTGGTAGGGGACCTAAATGCTAAAGTGGGAGAAACATGCAGAGAGGGTGTAGTAGGTAAGTTTGGGGTGCCAGGTGTAAATGATAATGGGAGCCCTTTGATTGAACTTTGTATAGAAAGGGGTTTAGTTATAGGTAATACATATTTTAAGAAAAAGAGGATAAATAAGTATACAAGATATGATGTAGGGCGTAATGACAGTAGTTTGTTGGACTATGTATTGGTAGATAAAAAACTGTTGAGTAGACTTCAGGATGTGCATGTTTATAGAGGGGCTACAGATATATCAGATCACTTTTAGTTATAGCTACAGTGGGAGTAAAAGGTAGATGGGATACAAGGAAAATAGAATCAGTAAGTAAAGAGAGGTGAAGGTTTATAAACTAAAAGAGGAGGCAGTTAGGGTAAGATATAAACAACTATTGGAGGATAGATGGGCTAGTGAGAGTGTAGGCAATGGGGTCGAAAATGTATAGGGTAGATTTAAAAATGTAGTGTTAGAGTGTTCAGCAGAAGTTTGTGGTTACAGGCGAGTGGGTGCAGGAGGGAAGAGGAGCGATTGGTGGAATGATGATGTAAAGAGAGTAGTAAGGGAGAAAAAGTTAGCATATGAGAGGTTTTTACAAAGTAGAAGTGATGCAAGGAGGGAAGAGTATATGGAGAGAAAAGAGAGGTTAAAGAGTGGTGAAGCAATGTAAAAAGAGAGCAGATGAGAGAGTGGGTGAGATGTTATCAGCAAATTTTGTTGAAAATAAGAAAAAGTTTTGGAATGAGATTAATAAGTTGAGGAAGCCTAGAGAACAAATGGATTTGACAGTTAAAAATAGGAGAGGAGAGTTATTAAATGGAGAGTTAGAGGTATCGGGAAGATGGAGAGAATATTTTGAGGATTTGTTAAATGTTGATGAAGACAGGAAGCTGTGATTTCGTGTGTAGGGCAGGAGGAATAACATCTTGTAGGAGTGTGGAAGAGCCAGTTGTGGGTGTAGGGGAAGTTCGTGAGGCAGTGGGTAGAATGAAAGGGGTAAGGCAGCTGGGATTGATGGGATAAAGATAGAAATGTTAAAAGCAGGTGGGGATATAATTTTGGAGTGGTTGGTGCTATTATTTAATAAATGTATGGAAGAGGGTAAGGTACCTAGGGATTGGCAGAGAGCGTGTATTGTTCCTTTGTATAAAGGCAAAGGGGACAAAGAGAGTGCAAAAATTATAGGGGAATAAGTCTGTTGAGTGTACCTGGTAAAGTGTATGGTAGAGTTATTATTGAAAGAATTAAGAGTAAAACAGAAAGCAGGATAGCAGATGAACAAGGGGCTTTAGGAAAGGTAGGGGTGTGTAGACCAAGTGTTTACAGTGAAACATATAGGTGAACAGTATTTGGATAAGGGTAAAGATGTTTTGTGGCATTTATGGATTTGGAAAAGGCGTATGATAGGGTAGATAGGGGGCAATGTGGCAGATGTTGCAGGTGTATGGAATAGGAGGAAGGTTACTGAAAGCAGTGAAGAGTTTTTATGAGGATAGTGAGGCTCAGGTTAGAGTGTGTAGGGGGGAAGGGACTATTTCCCAGTAAAAGTGGGCCTTAGACAAGGATGTGTGATGTCACCGTGGTTGTTCAATATATTTATAGATGGGGTTGTAAGAGAAGTGAATGCGAGGGTCTTGGCAAGAGGTGTTGGGCTAAAAGATAAGAAGCAAATACAAAGTGGGAGTTGTCACAGTTGCTTTTTGCTGATGACACTGTGCTTTTGGGAGATTCTGAAGAGAAGCTGCAGAGGTTGGTGGATGAATTTGGTAGGGTGTGTAAAAGAAGAAAATTGAAAGTGAATATAGGAAAGAGTAAGGTGATGAGGATAACAAAAAGAATAGGTGACGAAAGATTGGATATCAGATTGGAGGGAGAGAGTATGGAGGAGGTGAATGTATTCAGATATTTGGGAGTGGACATGTCGGCGGATGGGTCTATGAAGGATGAGGTGAATCATAGAATTGATGAGGGAAAAGGGTGAGTGGAGCACTTCGGAGTCTGTGGAGACAAAGAACCTTGTCTATGGAAGTAAAGAGGGAATGTATGAGAGTATAGTTATACCAACGCTCTTATATGGGTGTGAAGCATGGGTGATGAATGTTGCAACGAGGAGAAGGCTGGAGGCAGTGGAGATGTCATGTCTGAGGTCAATGTGTGGTGTGAATATAATGCAGAGAATTCGGAGTTTGGAAATTAGGAGGAGGTGCGGGATTACCAAAACGATTGTCCAGAGAGCTGAGGAGGGGTTGTTGAGGTGGTTTGGACATGTAGAGAGAATGGAACGAGACAGAGTGACTTCGAGATGTATAAATCTGTAGTGGAGGGAAGGCGGGGTAGGGGTCGGCCTAGGAAAGGTTGGAGGGAGGGGGTAAAGGAAGTTTTGTGTGCGAGGGCTTGGACTTCCAGCAAGCATGTGTGAGCGTATTTGATAGGAGTGAATGGAGGCATATGGTTTTAATACTTGACGTGCTGTTGGAGTGTGAGCAAAGTAACATTTATGAAGGGATTCAGGAAACCGGCAGGCCGGACTTGAGTTCTGGAGATGGGAAGTACAGTGCCGGCACTCTGAAGGAGGGTGTTAATGTTGCAGTTTTATAACTGTAGTGTAAAGCACCCTTCTGGCAAGACAGTGATGGAGTGAATGATGATGAAAGTTTTTCTTTTTCGGGCCACCCTGCCTTGGTGGGAATCGGCCGATGTGTTAATAAAATAAAAATAAAAATATATATATATAATACGTATAGGATGGGGTCCACCTCTGGTACAAATTGTGGGACCCATAGCCTCGAGAAGTGGATAAAAGGCTTCAAGGAAGAATATTTGGATTTCTTCCTGATGCCATTTGAATATTCCACTTCTCCTACCACCCCTCTTTTAATTTTTTTACCAATACTTATGTTTTATTACATAATATGGTACAACAGATTTGAGAGATACATTGTTGATATAAAGATGTCATATACAGTACACGAGGTGAGAGATACATGTCTAGTACATATATATATATATATAATATATATATATATATATAATATATATATATATATATATATATATATATGTGTGTATATATATACATGTGTATATATATATATATATATATATATATATATATATATATATATATATATATATATATATATATATATATATGTCGTGCCGATTAGGTAAAACTGGTCAATTAGCTGAACTCATTTAAAATTAAGTAATTTCTAAAATTTTCTCTTATACGTTTAAAGATATATTTTTTTCATTTATGTTAATGTAAAAAATTATATTTTTGTACCAAGAGTAACTTTGAAAACCTACCTAACCTTATTACAACAAGCGCAATTTAATTTAGCCTAACCCAACTAAATATATTTTAGATACGTTAACATTAATTTAATAATAAACAAACACAATGAAATATATTTTTTTCGTTATGTTCAGAATGATTTTGGCGAAATTATTGCATATGTCGTGCCGATTAGGTAAAACTTAAATATCAACGCTCACCTTGCCATATAAGACAAGTGAAAATTTGTGTATGCAATAATTTCGCCAAAATCATTCTGAACATAACGAAAAAAATATATTTAATTGTGTTTGTTTATTATTAAATTAATGTTAACGTATCTAAAATATATTTAGTTGGGTTAAGCTAAATTAAATTGCGCTTGTTGTAATAAGGTTAGGTAGGTTTTCAAAGTTTCTCTTGGTACAAAATTATGAATTTTTACATTAACATAAATGAAAAATATATATCTTTAAACGTATAAGAGAAAATTTTAGAAAGGACTTAATTTTAAATGAGTTCTTGCTAATTGACCAGTTTTACCTAATCGGCACGACATTATATATATATATATATATATATATATATATATATATATATATATATATATATATATATATATATATATAAACACAGACACACACATACATTCATGCATTCATTCTTTCATACTCATATACAAACACACACACACACACACACACACACACACACACACGCCCCGATGGCATGGTGGCTAGTGCTCTTGCTTCACGCACGGAGGGCCCGGGTTCAATTCCCGGCGGGGCAGAAACATTTCGAAGTGTTTCCATACACACACACACACATATATACAACAGGCCTAGTGTCTAATCGACATGTGCCTAGGACAAAATGGTAACTAACTAACCTACACACTTAAGCCGTAAATGGAGAAAATATAGGATGTACATTACTGCAGGTCGGACGACCTGATGGCAGACTTGGGACGTTTAGAGAGCAGAGAAAAAGCTGGAAGTTAACTATAGACAAGTTTCAGATATTTATCAAAGTCACGTCACTTCCTTATAAAATGGAAGAGTACGATAGCTTGTTCTTTTTATCCCACTATTTCTCACGGGTTCTGCAACAGCCGAGACGGGAGAGAGAAAAGAATGCACTGATACCTCAGTCTCTGCATGCCTCACTCATAAATAAAACGTATCTGTGGTTATATTCGAAACCGGTGAGCGTCTGCCTGGCTAGAAGCCCACCGAGATGTACAGTATATTGGGTGTTGTATTGTTTTGTGTGTTGCGTCATCGCCTTGTGTTGTGGGATGGATTGTGTTGTGTGTTGTTACTTAATTTTCGTAGTTGTTTATCTTTGTTGCTTTACCCATTTTTGCTTTGCGTTATTTGTGTGTATTAGTGTCATGGTATGGTAAGTTACATCACACAGTTGTGGGGGATCTCGAAATTAATATATTCCACCCACACTCGGGGGAGAACACTTGAATACACAAAATTCAGACTGTAACTTACTGAAGGTGATGTATCCTAGAGACTTGTTGGACTTTAGGGACATTGGGTTTGCATTGTCCCCGACTAGCTCCGGGACCTTGGATTAGGAACATATTGTTCCTGTATATTTATTATGAAAAATTATGTCAGTAAAAACTGACTATTAAGTGGACTGTATAATTACGAAGGATTTAAGAGGACTTAGTGAAGTATTTGGTTTTCTTTACTAGGTTACAATTATTTATCACGTTATTTCATATTTGGAAAATATATTACTACAATTACCAATCTATTACATTGGTAATATGTCCCGATACCTCGCACCAGCAGATTGTATAGGAAACTGGCCAACCTATACCAACCTTACCTGCTGTGTGGGGTTTAATACACTGGGAAGCGTACATAAATTATTGAAGAGTGCATGCGTCAGTAATACAATATGGCGTCTAATTCGCAGCTCTCGCTTTGCATTTTCTGTCGTCCGATCACTAGGTTCTTCCATTTCATTCTCTAGCGGGATATTTACAGATGTTTGTCCTCTTATATTGTAGCGTTGAATTACCCACTAATATTGCTAACGGACACTACAAAACTTTCACGAACTCGCCTGTCAGTCCTCATTTTGTACTTCCATCTTTCTTACTCCTCCCACTATTTTGTATACATATATTTATTCAAATTTAATAATAGTTCTGGGTGTGTTATACAATAATTCCACTTTACTTAATTTAATAAATTACATAAGGACATTATAGGGAATATGTTTGTTCCCTTTGATACATAAGAGAACATTACTCTCACGCTCTAGCTTGTCTTCATTCATCATGCTTGAATTTTCATTTAGATAGTATAACATTTTCTTTAAGTTATGGTAGTAATAAGGATGTTAAATTATTATTGTAAAATATTAATAATTTATTATGTACAGTTCTTCAAATTCATTAGAGTTTCAAATGGGCAAATATGCGCTAAAAAAATGGAATAGCAACATAAGTGTGCCGATGACACTTAAAATAATCGGCTAAATAGTTTAAGTTGGAGAAATTTATATTTAGATATTGGGAAGTACAACTAGTTTGGAAATACAGTGGAACCTCGGTTGTCGAATTTAATTCGTTCCAACTGTCGATTCGACAACCAAAACGGACGACAATCAAAGCCATTTTTCCCATAAAGAACACTGTAAATAGAATTAATCCGTTCCAGACCCCAAATGACAGGTGGAGGAGAGGAAGCAAGTGTCCTGGTGTCATTACTCTTCTTTGTCTTTCTTCATCACTAACACCTTATTCTGGCTCACTGGTTCTTTGTCTCACTAAAACCTGTCCAGTGAGGTTTGTTTCAAGCTCCGTTTTAACACTTGTCTAAATTGCGACATTACAGTGTCACTGTACATGTTTGAGAGACGGATGGCCATTGCTTTGTCTGGATGGTATTTTTCAGCAACCTCCTGCACTTCACGCCATTTAGCACACATTTCCTTGACAAATGCAATGGGCACATCATCCCTTCCCTCCTCTTCCTCTGATGACATATCCTCTGCTGCAATCTGTTGCTGCTCCTTCTGAAGGTCTACAAGTTCTTCTGTGGTGAGTTCAGGTCTATGCTCCTCTATCAGCTCTTCCAATCAACAGTGCTTTTTCACATCTTTTCTTTTTGCTTTCATCTCTTTACCCTTCTTTGGACCCATGATGGCTTATCTCACAATCCAAAAAATGCCCCAAAATCGCAAAATAACAAAAACGTTTACAAGATGCGCACCAAAAGCTCAAGAAATGTTTACAGCATGCGAAAACCAGGATATTTTTTTTTTCTCGAATTCCTCATTCGAAAACCGATTTGTTTGACAAGTAATGCAGTCGACAACCGAGGATCCACTGTAGTTGTAAATGAGTGGAACGAACTCCCAGGTATCGTCAATGAGGCAAAAACTTTGGGTAGATTTAAGCATAAGTTAAACTGTAACATGAGTGGGTATAAATTGGACCTGTCTAGCATGAGCCATAAGGCTTACTGCAGTCTTCCTTCATTATGTTTTTATTATCCTCTTAAGACAATCCTAAGCCTCATTTTACTAAGGTAAAAATATATTTTTCATTTTTTTTTTTATCAAACGGAAGCAGTCTTCTCAATTTATTGCACAGAAACAAAAAATTATTGTGAAAATAATTGTGAACTATCATTAAAACTGAAACTTTATTATTTGTCTTTTTGAAATTTTAGTTCAATTATAACAACACAAAGCACAATGGAAAAAAAATAATTTATGATTTATATATATTAGCTCACTTGGATATTTTTATTTTGTATTAAATAATGAATAGTTTCATATAGCTCTCGATAAGTAAAAAAGGAAAAACATGCAACTACCTGGAGGAGATTACGGAGGCCCTCATCTGGCAGTGGTTTGATCAGTGATTTAACCGGCCTGGGGCCAGGCTTTAGAACTGATTATCTAGTCGACCAGACTGTTATTGTGGTAGCCTACCGGCCCGGATATCCATTATAGCTTGGCTGATCTGAAACAACGGGGGTAGTTATTTAGTTTCTCTTAAGACTACTACAATGGCTCCAGTAATATTTTTCTATATCAGCTGGCAGCTGAGTGAAACGTCCAGACCCACAGTGTTGCATAAATCATTACTTATTCCTCACACGTTTTAGAATATATTTCGTATATTCCTGAATTCAAAACAAACGAGATGTTTATATTCGCAGTGGCATTATATAACATTTAAAATTATCCAGTCTCCCCTCATTATTTTATTAATTAAAAAGTGCTAACTCTTTATTGGTTATGCAGCACTTCATGGCGGAGGGATGGTGGCAGTAGGGAAATGTACTGTGAACTGTGACCTCATGTGCTAAAGAAAAAAAAGTCAAATTTTTTGAAGTAGGAATTGCCTCAAAATCCATGGATTTTTTTTCTGTAGTTTTAACTGAATGTCTTTGGTATGCACCCTATTCCCGTGCTGTGGGGGGTAGTCAAGAGACTGCAAAGGCACATAATAGGTCCAGGGACTAGACCCCAAAGATTTGATATCTAAACAAGTTGCATTGGTAGTGAACTACTTACGTGCTTATGTCTAGTTGCAATTGTAACGAGTTACTTTTGTAAACATGAATTCAGTCACAAAAATATTACAGTTTAGCTTATATGTAGCTTTGAATTATTTATATTATCTTATATATTTTAGTAAGGTATGGTTGAATTTCAACAAAATTAAGTGCTTATGGTGTTCAATGGGCAAAGTCAGGGTATTTTTCCAGAATGGTTGGTAATATGCCACTGGATAAAATACTTTTGACATTCCTGAACAATTTTTAAGTGAATTGTCTCTGAATTCCTTAATTTTATCTCATTCCAGTAATAATAAAACAGTGTGTGACAATAGTCCATCTGGCAAAGTTTACATTTAGTTACATCAACATCAGCTCGTGACGTTGATGCAACCTTCAGTGATACTTGCAGCGCAGCCCGAGCCGGCCGGTAGTGACATCCAAGGGTCTGCTGATATAGATGGATGCACCATAGACATCTGGCACCTCCCGCATGATAGAATGATGATAGGTGGACTGACTGGTGTCAGTCTCTCACACTTTCAAGACGAATTTCAACTGAAGTTCTTTTTGTATTATCCTCCTCAGACTATTAACTGACAGTCCAAGACTGTAATTTAGTCCCTTCTTGAAGGCCTTTGCCGCTTCATCAGTTCTAACAAGTATATGTAGACCAAAGCGAGTTGGGATCCACAGAAGGCTTTTGACATCAACATATCACAACCGACACTGAGTGAAGAGTATTTATGGATGACAGAAACTCAGTTCTAATTAAGGTGTCCAACTTAGCAACATGGACGCATTTGAGCGCAAGAAGCAGAACAAACAGTTCAGTTTCATGCGTACTCTGATTTCTATATGAATGCCATCACGACCATTACCAGCTCCACCAATGGACTGGTGAATAGAGTCATCAACATACATATTTTGTGGAAAAAGCGCGCAGTGTAACTATGTTACCAAAACAACTTAAGACAATATGTTTGGCTTCAAGACAGATTTGACTGCGATTTTTTGTTTTGTTTTGGGGGGGGTGGAATGATCATCAGTGCCGAAGAAAGTTTGGAAGACTTAAGTATGAGGGTTAGGATGGGCTTACCTGAGCATAGTTACACCAATGAAGACATTTCTTTCAGTGACATGATCTATGATATTTGGAATATAATGTGATTTCCGCATATTTGGAATATAATGTGATTTCCGCATGTTTACGGCAACATCCTAGGATGGTCTTCATTACTTCGTTCTGCAATTTTTCATGTCCTCCAAGCTTCCAGTCTGATATAAGAGAAAGTAGGGGAGCTGCACAATCAACCTCAAAGCCTAGATACCAGTATCTGTTAACAGATGTATATTCTTTTCTTTCAATTCTCTAGCAGTTATTCTAGGTGTACTCTCTAACTGCTTCTTTAACACAGTTAAGGTACGAACAGATGTCTACTTCGAGGGGTCAGGCCGAGGTTTGGCAGACGGTAACTCGACACCGCCACCAGCCTTGAAACGCTGCGCCCAATTCCCCACTGAACGCTCACACACCAACATTCTCCACTATTTCTTTCGTCTGGTGCCCAGCTTTGTGAAGCCCTATGATTTGAGCTTCATTGCAAGTCACGGCATTATGCCGGGTGAGCGCCCTGGCATAATGCTGTGACGAAAATAAAAGGCCTACTATAGAGGGGGTCTTTTTTCGTCAGTGCATTATGCCGTGTAGCAGCTGTTAGCATGACGTCACGGCCTGCCGCCACACTCCACAGTGACTCCTCAGTGCTCATGTGGCTGCCATGGTGAGAGGAAGTGGTGCACTTTTGTTTCTCATCCGCCCCATCTTTTGTTCCGTGTTCCCTTTGGTTTTGGTTCTATACATTTTTGATTATGGGTAAAAGGAAGTATTTAACACCTGAAACTATAGTTCAAATCATAGGGCTTCACAAAGCTGGGCACCAGACGAAAGAAATAGTAGAGAATGTTGGTGCGTGTGAGCGTTCAGTGTGGAACTGGGTGTAGCGTTTCAAGGCTGGTGGCGGTGTCGAGTTACCGTCTGCCAAACCTCGGCCTGGCCCCTCGAAGAAGACATCTGTTCGTACCTTAACTGTGTTAAAGAAGCACTTAGACAGTACACCTAAGATAACTGCTAAACAATTGAAAGAACCCACATCTTCTGTCAGAGGTGTCTGTAAGAACTGTTAACAGACGTGTGTCAGAACTGGGCTACAATAGTCACCGCCAGGTTAAAAAACCGATCCTTTCCAAGCCACAGAAGAAACGTAGGCTGGTTTATGCAAATAAATATATTCACTGGAATCCTCAACAGTGGTCTGAAGTACTTTGGAGTGATGAAGCAACCGTAACCTGTAACCGTGGGGACATGTGTACCAGGAATGAAGATGAAAAGTTCAGAGAACCGACACGTTGATAAATTAGACACATGTGCAACACTTGGGCATTTTTAATGAGGAAACGTTTCGCCACATAATGGCTTCATCAGTCCATAGAACAGGAGGAGTTTGAGGTAATCAGTCCCTCAGCCTTGAATCGATGTAATCAGTCTATCAATCTTGAAAAGAATACAGCATATGTGCGAAGTGGCGGCTTGCATACTGTAGGGAGGTGAGGTGCAGCAGTCGTAGGTGGTATCACATTTGACAAATCCAAATGTGGAAGTAGGTCATGCCTAAAGGTTAGGCAAGTGAAGAATTCCCTGTATTAAGATCCCAAGATATTGCTGTGTCTGACAGGAATGAAGATGAAAGGTTCAGAGAACCGACAAGTTGATTAATTAGACACATGTGCAAAACTTGGGTATCTTTAATGAGGAAATGTTTCGCCACACAGTGGCTTCATCAGTCCATACAAAAGAAAATGGTGAAGAACTGATTACATCGACTCAAGGCTGAGGGACTGATTACCTCAAACTACTCCTGTTCTTCCCCATTCTCCTTTGTATGAACTGATGAAACCACTGTGTAGCGAAACGGTTCCTCAGTAAAGATACCCAACTGTTGCACATGTGTCTAATTTATCGACATGTGTACCAACCCTGAGGTAGTGACCTGCTAGACCCACGCTACACCTGTGGGACCACCAAACACCCAGATTCTCTCATGGTTTGGGGTGTTTCAGTGCTCATTGTACTTCCCAAAAACCAGTATATGAACCAGTATAATTACCTGGAGTTGTGTGACAATTTACCTTAGGCGCTTGACAAGTATGGGGCTACGGTATTTATGCAGGACGGTGCACCGTGTCATACCACCAATTCAGTGGTTTAAGGACTGTGAAGTGAGGTTCTTTAATGACTGGCCAGGCAATTCCCCAGACCTAAACCCTGTTAAGAACTTCTGGTCAATAGTGAAACGAAGTTTACTGATCAAGGATATCAGTTCCATCCCGCGGCTGGAGGCTGCTCTACATGAGGCATGGAATAATATACCTCCCCAAACCCTCAAGAATTTGTGTGAGATTCTTTCTACACGGATGAGGGACGTGATTAAGCGTAAAGTAAGTGTGCAAATATATATATATATATATATATATATATATATATATATATATATATCAAACTTGACTACAAATCCCAAGATTGTATATGCCATTATTGTTATTGTGTATCAAATGAGTGCGTGTGTCTATACCATAACTGAGTGCGTATGATTGGAGTGTGTGCAGTGTTGCACTGTTTGTTTTGTGTTATATGCCAAACGGTATCACTACCTTGCTAATCAATAATTACCGACGCCTTTATCTGTTTGCTTCTTTCCTTGTCAACCTGCTGCTATCCTGACCAGTTTACTCTCGTGTTGTTGTAGAAATCTCCATCACAAAGCAAGCAAATAAATTCGACATCATTCCCTGAAATTTAGACCAACAGGAAAATATCAAAAATTTATGACTAAAACAATTACCTACGTTTTTTTTCCTTTGGAAGGTGCAAGAACACACCTCCCAGGGATGATAGGCCCTAAAGGAGAAGACATTCAAATCATTGTATTCTCGCTGAGGTGACTCAGCAACTCGGCGTAGAGGACCACGTCAGTGTTTGCATCCTATGTTTGCATGCGTACTTCCAGTCGTTCCTACTTCCCATATCTCAGTTTCATGTCCTACTGCCTTTTTTTTAATTCGCTTTCACGTGTTTGTATGCCGTTGACACAATTCCTGTGTGCTCATAACATATATTGTTAACGCTGCGTTGCTGGTCTTGCCAGGGAGTGCTTGGGATTACACGTTTTGGTAGGGTGGCTGCTGGCTTGGCACTAGGCTCTCTCAGTAGGCTAGACATGTACGTTCGGAGCATTCAAATCTGGCCAACTGTGTGCATGTATTCTTAATATGTTCGTCTAGCCTAGATGTCGCGCGACTGCGTAGTTTGCTTTCATTCTGCTTATTAACATAAGCACATTAAAGAAGTCTATTACAGTATAATCCAGGTCTCTAAGGAATTATTTGATCGCAAGGATATATTCACCAACAGATATTTACGTGTAGTCACACTGTAATCCCATTTTAAGAGATCAAATTATTCTTGACTGTTGATGCATAGATAATAACATGCAGTATTAATTACCCTTTGTGTACGTCCGTTATTCCTCGTTATTGCTTAAACATTCCCTGGAACTCCTCACATGATGGTACTATGCAGTGCCAGTCCTCTGAGATCTTTTAGCGGCTTATAAAGAAACATTTTATGTTTTGTATATTTTCATATTCAGCAAATGTATAAACACTCCGGTAGTAAAGCTGGAGATGAAAATTTAGTTGTCAGACGATTGACATCGAATCAAATGAAAACAGAAATAGGTAAAAAATCAGACGTTATAGACCACATTACTGGTGATCGAAAGGGAATCACAACTAGGCGACCACAATTATTCTAGATTCTGGGCCGCCTGTCAACGCCCTCTGCAGTGAGCTCATGCCTTTCCCTTTACTGAGGGCAATCCCAGACCATTTGATATTCTGGCCCATGTGCAGTCTCTCGCTTTCAGACCATATCTTACTGGGGCCGAATGCTGACTCGTCGCTACTCTTTCTTCTTGCATCAATATTTCCTTCCTAGCTGTGCCTTGTGCTGCATTCTTGATAGTTTCACTATATTTTAAACTATATGTGCCTTGTGCTGCCTGGGTATATTCCCTGTCTCGTAAAGTTGTAAATATTAAGAGGTTAGTGAAAATTTTCTTTAATAATTCTTCCGATTGTTTCATTTTTTTATACTTGCACCTACCTGCCTTGTCAAGAGGCAGGTGTGGGGTGACTTGTGCCCCCGGCACCTGCCTCGACAAAAACAGGGTGTGAAGGGCTCAGAGGAAGACTCATACTCCTGTACCCACCTTGTCAGGAGTAAGGTGTGTGTGAATTACTATTATGTAATGGTTCCACATTATTTATCCCAATTCTTCAGCAGGAACGTGTCAGCAATTTCCAAATTACGGATTGAGGCCGATATACACCAATTGACCCTCGAGAATGTCTGATTACATTGCATAATTAAGTCCAGTGTTCACATATTAAATTCATTATGGCGTCTCCCCGTCCGCGTCACTCAGCAGCTGTTCTACCCCCCCCCCTTTCACTTAAAATTTCTCGAAGGATCCAAATAACATCACATTTTAATACGCAATTATTTTATTATTCAAATTAACACATGCTGAATTTAGGAAAATTCAAAATTTTCCACAGTGTGAATGATTCACGTCCTACACCCAAAGGGTGCAAGTAACTCACGTCCCATACCCGTACCCACCTCATCAAGCAAATCAGAAGAGGCGATCAGAAATTATCGCATGAAAAGAGGTATTTAAATTTTCCAGCTTCCAAAACAAACGAACTGGGACCTACGCAGGTTAAAATCATGCGAAATCTTTATCTAAGTAAGCCTGAGCAGCTTTTAAGAAAGTTTTATATGGTTTTGAAGTATGAAGCCAATTTGATGAGTCTTTCTTTAGTTATGGCAAAATATAACCAGAAAGCAAGACGAAGAAAAAATGGCTAGCTATCGCAATACAATACAATACAAAATTATAGCAACTCAGTTGGAACATTGCCACTAACGAAGCGATATGGCGAACTTCATCACAAGGTTGGGACTGAGGACGTTGACATTGCTTGTTTGCAAGAAAATTTCACACCTATTGGTAAACCTTCACTAACAATAATAGGTTACAGATGTTGTAACTACATAAATACGTGAGTCAATTGTGTTATGTAATCACTGCCACATGTACATTTTCTCTCTGTAAAGCTTGATACATTTCAGTTTCACCTTGTTGCCGAATTGTAAGGGCTTTCCACGCTATTTATCCCAATTCTTCAGTAGGAATGTGTCAGCATTTTCTAAATTATGGATTGAGGCTGATATACACCAAATGACCTTCGAGAACGACTGATTACATTGCACAATTCAGTCCAGTGTTCACATATTAAATTCAATATGTCGTCTCCCTGTGGCGTCACTTCCCCGGCTGGTCTGCCTCCCCCCTCACTCGAAATTTATCAAAGGGTCCAAATAGCATCACATTTTAATACGCAACTATATTTATTTATATGTTCTACATTTGGGAAATTGTGTTAACAAATCCACAGTGACCTTTAATCCGGAATTTTGCGATACCACTCACAGGATGAGCATGATGTGCACAATAAACTAGCTGCTTAGGCGGCACAAGTAATTAGAAATCTCCACAACTGTGTTGGATGAGATACAAAACTAGAAAATTTCAGTGTCGACCATCGAGTTGGGTAGTTGCTAACGGGAAGATGCAGATTTTACCAGACTATATAACTAGAAAAGTGACTTGAGAGGCTACCTGAAGCCCATGGTTGATTACATAAGATCAGCAAGAGTATCTGGTATCATTAGGATACAGCATCAAGACTACGGTGCTGGAAACTAGTGTTCGTGCTCGATTTTCGCAGGAGCAATTTAAAAAAAATAGACTTGAATTCGCCAAAAAGAATCTGAAAGACTCGTGTAAATTGAGAATATATTTTATGGTTGTATAAAGCGAAAAAAAACTGTTCGTACTTGCTAACGGGCAGTGTATGTGGCGTCAAACAATTTGAAAAACGTTTTCCCTATGAAACAGAGGCAGATCTGTTTTTAATCCTGCAGTAGCGTTGTCCTTGTTAGAGCCAAGGGATTTATGAATTCCATAGAATACTAGGCTATTAATTACAGACCGTCTGGCTCAAATTGGTTGCAGTTCGACTATCCAACTTGATAACCCGAAGCTCGTCTTTAAAGTCACTAACGGATGTTAAAGAAACAGAAAACCAGGAATCTTTATTAGTTATCGTATTCCTAAGATTTTAGTTCAAAAGAACAAATGTAATTTAATCATGTAACAGCGGTTCACTGGCAACAGCTGCACAGCCTCAAGGAGCCGGAGAGGTTCTACCTCGAGTGAGTGGCGAGGTCCTACTCTGAAGTGCTGACAAACATTCCTAAGATCAACCTAGAACAACTGGAAGAAGCTTTACAGATTACAGATATAATTATTTGTAAAAAAATATATGTGTTGTTCGTAATGCATTATTTTGTGAGATCCGCTATTGAAACGTATGACTAATTAATAGATGCAATTCTTTATAAGCTTATTAATTGTAAACTTTGGTACTGGTATCTTTTACTTTCAAGTTATTAAGCGCATGAATACATATCAAGGCTAATATATAAAGTATCACACACAAAAATAAAAACATTTTTTTTTTTTATTAAACACCTGTCATCCCTGACCTACAGTTTACATACATTAGCTCCTTCCTATCTCTTTCTCTGTCTCTCTTTTGTACCCCAACAATTTCTCTCATTCTGCTTTTTTCCCCCGCTCACACTAACGCCTTACAAAAGCTCGTCATACTGGCATCAATCATGTCGCGTACCTCCCACAACTCAACCAGGCTTCTCATATCTCACCCCCGTACTGTGAATAGCGATCTCATTTTCTGTAATGTTGGATTTGGCGTCGTAATTCACACATGAATTGCTATGCAATTTCTCGAATATTTTTGTTGATATGCCGTCTCCCTCTTCTAACTCTTTAGATAAAGGTGTGAACATAAGGGTCTCATCATCCCAGAACCTTACCTGTCTGTATGCATTCTGCCATGGAAATCATGCGAAGATCTCGAGAAGAGCGTAATAATTAGAGCATAAATGCAAGTGAGCATTCACGCACGTACGAATGCGCTCTCACGCACGCACACACACGAGCTGTGAATCGACCCCGACAACCAAATATAGGTGATTACACACACCACCACACACGAACGCACGCATGTGCACGGGAGAATAAATATTTTTGTTTTCGTATTGTTGGTACAGAAGGCGATAAAGGAGACAGCAAGAAAGTTGGTTACGACTGACGAGACACCTTGAACTGATCTATGATCAGTGGCGTTCATGATGCTGGAGGGTATTCACACTGGTAAGATGAGAACCTGTTTAGCGAAGGAAATCATTGAAACCAGAGATGATTAGGCGGTAAGACAGGTAATAATAAGGGATCCTGAAGGGGACCTTAAGTAGTTGCCAGAATTTTTTTCTCTTAATTTTTATTTCGCTCACAGTTCAAAGCCTCAACTGATCAATTTCAAATTTTCAACGCTTGTGTACCTTAACTAAGACCAAATTCTTGGGACAACTGGCATGTGCACATGCTCTATTACCAAAATTTTTAACCCATTCTCAAGTAACTAGGTACACACAAATCCGTCATATACGTATAGTACAACAAATTGAAGACGGGAAAATGAATACTATATTTCACAATAATACAGTTTAGTACTTATTATAACAATAATCTTGGTCAAAGAGAAAGGGATCGGATGCTAACTGGAGAAGATAAAAGATAACCGATATAGGAGGAATATAATATACTGAACCCAATTGCAGTATAAAATAAAGAGTCCTAAGTAGACCACTGTAGAAGATCAGTCAGGCTTCTAGCCAAAGGTTCTACGTAGACTTCACACACAGCCTTAGCGATGTCCCCAACAGTCTAGCCAATCCATCTCTGTGCCCAACCAAGACTAAAGTCCTCTCTGAACTGTTTTCCCTGAGCTTATAAAGACTTACACCCCATCCCCCCATAACTTCTAGCTATAGGTCAGCTCCCATGGAAAATTCATCACGTGGGCTATATAGAAGCTAGAGTTCCCTGACAGAATTAGGGTGTGAATATATGGGGGGATTTGCATGTTTGATACTAAAGTTACAGATATTGGCAACCCACTCTTAAGATATCATTTCCCCCCCTTTAAAAATAGCTGATAACAAGGACAATCATAAATTTTATCCTAACCCTTAAATCGATCACAAAATTTACGACTAAAAAGTATAAACTCAGTAAAACATTCAAAATTAAACATCCCGCTTATTTTCAACTTAAATAAATGCACAGTAACATTATTCAACACCAAATATTTTTTTTTAAATTTTTCTCATTAATATTACTTATTTTTTTCCAAATACAAAACAAGCTTTCAATGCCTTAACACACTAACACAGATTTTCCCAAAACCTTTTCAAGTACCAAAAGAGCAGCATAATCAGCACACTCACATTGGGAAACAACGGTGGCTCCCTGGTACAAAACCTCCTTATCACTCATTTCTATTTACATCTATTTTTTCTTTAAAATTAACTTCTCCTGGCTTCACTGCCCTTCACGTACCTACTAGAAATTTAAACTAGCTCCACTAGTCACCTTCGCAAATTAACCACTGGACCGAACCTCTCCCCTGGTATCTACTGGAGTGGAAAACAGCTCTAACGGGTGGCCTTCTATCATATATTCGCAACTGGACCACTGCACGACCCTCACGATCGCATTTCCCTCGCACACTTCAACACTTCTTCAATATCTTAAACTTCAAATAGGGCAGGTATCACAACTAGACTCTCTCCACTTTACTGGATCATACTATTATTCACTGATCTCATGAAATAAGGGTCACTGGACCATTTCCAAGGTCTACTCAATATATACATAACCTACTCCTCCGGCAAGTTGAAGGTAGGCTGGCAACATCTCATACTTCTCTGTTCTTCCTGGCCGGCAGGATAGCTCCATACCAGTGGTACAGGCAGGACAATCCTATACCAGTGGTACTGGCAGGACAACCTTATACCAGTGGTACAGGCAGGACAACCCCATATCAGTGGTACATACAAGGCAATCCCATACCAGTGGTACAGGCAGGGCAACCCCATACCAGTGGTACAGGCAGGGCAGCCCCATACCAGTGGTACAGGCAGGGCAGCCCCATACCAGTGGTACAGGCAGGGCAGCCCCATACCAGTGATACAGGCAGGGCAGCCCCATATCAGTGGTACAGGCAGGACAACCCCATACCAGTGGTACAGGCAGACCAGCAAAACAGCAGACAGGTCCTATACAGGGATAATAACAGCAGATAGGAAGGTTCTTGAAGGCTGGTTCACAGCTACCTCAACATCGGGTCTTATTACAGTATATTCTGGGAAGCTGGCCTTGGCAGGGTGGTTGGTCCCAGCAGCTTGAGTCCATCTCCTCAAGTGACATTCTTCTTTATCTCCTCGAGTGCAGCGCCACGAGGCAGGCAATTCTCCCCTAGCACCTGGTACTCCAGAACAACATAGATACCATCAGTACCTAAACAGCAATGCAGCTAACGCAGGAGAATAACACCTCTCAGCATAACAACAAATCTTCGCTGGCAACAGACAACAGCATCCCAGCTAATTATGGTCAGCGGCGGGGAAGGTAATATCAAAGGCAGCAGATACTGAGATTAGTGGAAGGTCAACCATTATGATCTGCAGTGGGCAGATTATAGAGGAGACGGCTAGCATTGGGTCGGCCACCTAATCTCCACACAAAGCCTCCTGTTCTGAACGTGATTCCTCAAGATATCACACTATTAAATCATGTGAAGTTAATTTCAGTTTACCTCTTCTGAACAGCTTCAGTAATTATTGTCTGATGTATCTTACAGCAAGGATAGTTCGCATTATATTTAGTGAGTGTAAATTTTTCAATATAATAAAATAGTTAAAAACTTTGAGTGGTTGGATTCAATGCAATAAATGCCAAATGCTCTTCTGATTAGCTTCAAATTATTAGCACTGATTGTACTTCTGATCGGCGTCAAAATATTAATAAGGATGCTTTCTATAAGGAGGATGATACCCCTAAAGTTTATTCTGAGTAGGTGCAAATCGGAAAATTATAAAATAAAATGGAATCGCTGGTTCATATCAAATACTGGAAAATGTATTTTTTGAGAGACTTCAAACTTTCATTATTATGGTCTATTGGTTTATGTAATATAATTTTGGGGAAAAAAATTATTCATCCACACTGAAAACTTAAAATATTTTCATATTTAGGCTAACTCTACGAGAATCAGAAACAGGAGGGTACGTATATACAAAGATCCCAGTCAGTAGGAGAATGAAATAGCTTGAAACCGAGGTTGAAGCCCAATGATGTGCTCGGGCTTGAAAAAAAAACATGGCTTGTAAACAAGGCTGCCTGGTTTTTTAAGCATCTGTGGCCAAGTGAGCTAGAGTGTCTCTTGAGCTTACAGTGTTTCAGAAAAGAGGAGGGAGTCCAAGCAAATACGTTCAGAGAAAGCGTCTTTGTTCGAATGGGGCATAAGGCAGTAAGTGCCCCAGGCATACTAATTCCCAGTGCTCAGTGCCATAAAGATTGACATTCAAAGTATTAGAAGAGATCCAGTCCCCAAGTGCTGATATTGTAGTAATAGCCTAATGACATGACAATAAAAAATTCAGTTAGACTTCAATTCGATATAAAAAAACTTTACATTCAAAATGTAGATATATCTGGCAATTGTCTTAGGAATATTCCATAAATCTAGAAAACGGGTTCATGGCACACTCATTTAAAGGTAGACATTTGTAACAAAAATGGCACAATACGTGTGACTGGAACAATACACACACAACCCGCACATAGAAGAGAGGAGCTTACGACGACGTTTCGGTCCGACTTGGACCATTTACAAAGTCACACTAACACAAAGAACAGGTAGAAGGAGTATTTATAGGCCAGCAGACAGGAAAGGTCACAAGAAAGTGGTGGAGGAGTAATAGTGGAAGTAGTAGTGGTAGTGGAAGTAGTAGTAGTGGAGTCAGTCATATACTGGGAAAGAGGAGCACTGCAATAAAGCTAGCGGCCCGCATAGGGTAAGGACAAGAACACAGAGGGAAAAAAATGAAAATAAAATAAAGAAGGACAAATACAAGGCAAAAGAAAGAAAACCCAGAGGAGAAAGAAGAAAGAGAAGGGGGAAGAGATAGAAGGGGAAGGAATCAGGTTAAGTCACGGGTGTTCGGAAGTTTGGAGCATTTAACAATGTAATGGGAGAGGAAAGCATCTACAGAGACAAAGCCAGGGCTAAGATTCATACAGGGAAAGTTGTGTATAAGGGAGGATTCAACCAGACGGCGACTGTGAAAGTTGGACGTAGGGTAGACAGTTTTAGCAGAAGACCAATCAATAGGATGCCTGTGATCTCTGATATGACAGAAAAGAGCATTATTGGTGTCGGCAAGACTAACACTATTTTTGTTCTCCCTAAGTCTGTCAGAAAGAGATCGGCCAGTTTCTCCAAAGTACTGAAGAGGACAGGAGGAACAATTAATAGAGTAGACACCAGGAGAATCTATAGATTGAGGGGAGGTATGAACTAGATTAGTGCGAAGAGTGTTAGTCTGGCGAAAGGTAAGTTTGATGTCTAAGGAACGGAGAGAGTTGTTGAGATTAGATAGACCAGAGATGTAGGGAAGGCAGAGGACAGAAGAGTTCGCAGGAGTAGGGGGTTTAGGAGAGAAGAAAGTCCGTTTGGCACGAGAGAAAGCAGAGTCTATGAAAAGGGAAGGGTAGCCAAGACGGGAAAATGAATTATGAAGAGTGGAAATTTCTGCTTCAAGGAACTGAGGCTCACAAATGCGGAGAACACGGAGAAAGTGGGAGATAAGAACACTTTTCTTGACAGAGGAGGCATGATAAGAAAAGTAGTGAATATACATGCCACTGTGCATAGGCTTGCGGTACACGGAAAAGGCAAAACCTGTAACTGAGCGGTGGACATGAATATCAAGGAAAGGAAGCAAAGAATTAGATTCCCAATCAGCTTTAAACTTAATGGAAGGGGCAAGATTATTAAGAGCATCACGAAAAGGTTGGAAGAGACTTGAGTCATGAGGCCAAAGAGCAAAGATGTCATCTACATAGCGGAGCCAGAGTGAAGGACGTACATCAATAGTGGGAAGCAGAACAGTCTCGAAGTATTCCATGTAAAGATTAGCAAGAACAGGAGATAGAGGAGAGCCCATAGCGACACCAAAGGTTTGAGAATAATATTTACCTTGAAAAGAAAAGGAATTAGAGTCCACACAAAGGCGGATAAGATCAAGAAAGACATCAGTAGGTATAGGGAGATGAAGTAACCCTTCATTGGCCTTCTAAGAAAATTAAGGACATCATCCAGATGGACATTAGTGAAGAGGGACTCGACATCAAGACTAAGCATCTTACAGGTCGGGAGAGAACGAACCTGTTCGATGAAGTCTTGAGAGTGACGAAGGTGGGCAGGAGAAAAAGTACCAAGAAAGGGAGTGAGGGTTTTGGCTAGCCAAGATATGATGGGACGCAGAGGAATATCAGGTTTGTGAGTTTTGGGAAGGCCATAGAAATAGGGCAGAGAGGGACAGATGACACGAAAACGTTGAACAAGGTTAAAGTCAGAAGGACAGAGGTCGGAGAGAGTCTTAAGTTTCTTGTTGAAAGTTCTCTTGATGCGATCAAGAGGGTTGGAAACGAGATTAGTGTATGTACGTGAGTCAGGGAGCAAGACATCGGCTTTACGGAGGTAATCCTCTCGATCAAGGATAACTACAGAATTACCTTTATCAGAAGAGAGTATGACAATGTTAGCGTTGGATTTAAGATCAGAAAGGGCAAGTTGATAGCTCCTCTCTTCTATGTGCGGGTTGTGTGTGTAATGTAGACATTTGTAGTTTGTCTAAAGAAAAACGGCCATAGTTTATCAATCTCACAAGATTCTCAGGCAGACATAGGTCTAACCATCAAGAACAAGCAGGAAAACAGGCCCTAATTCCTCGGTGTGAAAGTATAACACTTAAAACAATCCAAAGAATTCGTATAGGGGGTCCAGTTTTAGGTTATGCATGAAAGCCTCAACTGTAAATGAATCTAATTTAAATAAGTCATTGTTACGGAGTGTGCTGCAGTAAAATATTTTATAAAAAACACTTCATACATAATTTCATTTTTTGAGTATTATTCTGAATCCGGACTCGTTTTATTCCTGTCAGTCAGGCAGAGTGGTCAGGACAGGAGCAGATGAGGTGTGTTTAGGCAGTAGGTTACGCACAGCAGAGGAAACAAGATATAGCTGGGTGAGTATGTGGTGTTGGGTAAGGTTTTTTTAGTGTATACTTTAATATTGTTAGTGTTCAAGTGCTCTCAGGTTTATTTGTAAGGCCCTAGTATGCAGAGGCCTGTTTAAGCGAGAGTACTGTATGATGTTTTGCCTGTTGGTAATTAGTCTACCAGGCAGTAGTGAAGGGGGGGTGTATGTCATGGAGCCTCAGTGTTGATATATTTTGTTTAACTCACTAGTAGCAGTGAGCTAGTGTAAACTGGAGTGCGGTGGTTCTTTTGTAGTAGGTTATAAGTTGTATATAAGTTACTTTAATATATAGATATATTTTTGTATAGGTGAGCTGTTATGTCCTTCCTAAAAATAATATTTAATATGAGTGCATGCTGGCCCAAGAATTGCTGTGTTTTTTTAGTGTAATTTAAATGTCCCTAGACAGCAGATTGAACAGCCATTTAGGAGCCAAGACCTTTTATTTAAGTTACGATATCATAGTCGTAACAGCCATCACTATTATATAATGAACATTTATCATGTTTTATAACTGTCGATTCTACAATATTCCATTCAAGTTAAGTGTCTGGCCAAATCATATGTCCCGGGATACAGTTTTACCGAGAAGTAACACTTTGGTCCCATCTATTTAATTCACAGTGGACAAAGAAGTGGAATCTAAACTTCCATTCTTAGATGTGTTGATACACCGGGTTGTAAGAAAGCTTAAGTTTATAGTATATATGAAGGCCACTAAAGTGTGTTCATACAATGACTACTATCCCAGCCATGAGACAAGAGTAAAAAGGAGTGTTTTTCTCATTATGTTTTTGAAAGCTTACCGTGAGTGCAGCCCAGTTTCGCAATGAAGAGATTAAGGGAAAATATTTGACACTGCCATGAAACTGTGGTACCCTGAGGAGTTCTTGGAATCAGCAAGCTGGCGGTTAGTAAAACTTATCATAGAGCTGAACTTGGTTAAAACCTCAGATCAAAAATGTGCAGGTTTTTTTTTTTTTTTTTTCAACAAGTCGGCCGTCTCCCACCGAGGCAGGGTGACCCAAAAGAAAGAAAATCCCCAAAAAGAAAAACTTTCATCATCATTCAACACTTTCACCACACTCATAATAATCACTGTCTTTGCAGAGGAGCTCAGATACTACAGCTGAGAAAAGCCCCTCCCAGCTGTCACTATCTCAGACCCTCCTTTAAAGTGCAGGCATTGTACTTCCCATTTCCAGGACTCAAGTCCAACTAAATCAATTAACTGGTTTCCTGAATCCCTTCACACAATGTTACCCTGCTCACACTCCAACAGATCGTCATGTCCCAAAACCATTCGTCTCCATTCACTCCTATCTAACACGCTCACACATGCTTGCTGGAAGTCCAAGCCCTCGCCCACAAAACCTCCTTTACCCCTTCCCTCCAACCTTTCTAGGACGACCCTACCCCGCCTTCCTTCCCCTACAGATTTATACGCTCTCAAGTCATTCTACTTTGATCCATTCTCTCTAAATGACCAAACCACCTCAACAACCCCTCTTCAGCCCTCTGACAAATACTTTTAGTAACTCCACACCTTCTCCTAATTTCCACATTCCGAATTTTCTGCATAATATTTACACCACACATTGCCCTTAGACAGGACATCTCCACTGCCTCCAGCCTCCTCCTGCTGCAGCATTTGCAACCCATGCTTCACACCCATATAAGAGTGTTGGTACCACAATACTTTCGTACATTCCCTTCTTTGCCTCCATGGATAACGTTTTTGTCTCCACAGATACCTCAATGCACCACTCACCTTTTTCCTTCATCAATTCTATGGTTAACTCATCCTTCATAAACCCATCTGCTGACACATCAACTCCCAAATATCTGAAAACATTTACTTCTTCCATAATCCCTCTCTCCAATGTGATATCCAATTTTCTTTATTTAAATCGTTTGATACCCTCATCACCTTACTCTTATCTATGTTCACTTTTAACTTTCTACCTTTACACACTCTCCCAAACTCGTCCACTAACCTTGCAACTTTTCTTTAGAATCTCATAAGCACAGTATCATCAGCAAAAAGTAACTGTGTCAACTCCCATTTTGCATTTAATTCTCCATAATTTAATCCCACCCCTCTCCCCAACCCCCTAGCATTTACTTCTTTACAACCCCATCTATAAATATATTAAACAACCATGGTGACATTACACAACCCTGTCTAAGACCTACTTTTACCGGAAGTAATCTCCTCTCTCCTACACACCCTAACCTGAGCCTCACTATCCTCATAAAACTCTTTACAGCCTTCAGTAACTTACTACCTATTCCATACACTTGCAACATTTGCCACATTGCTCCCTATCCACTCTATCATATGCCTTTTCTAAATCCATAAATGCAATAAAACTTCTCTACCTTTATCTAAATACTGTTCACATATATGCTTCACTGTAAACACTTGATCTACACATCCCCTACCCACTCTAAAGCCTCCTTGCTCATCTGCAATCCTACTCTCTGTCTTACCTCTAATTCTTTCAATAATAACCCTGCCATACACTTTACCTGGTATACTCAGTAAACTTATTCCCCTATAATTTTACACTCTCTTTATCCCTTCCCTTTATATAAAGGAACTATACATGCTCGCTGCCAATCCCTAGGTACCTTCCCTCTTTCATACATTTATTAAACAAAAATACCAACCACTCCAGCACTATATCCCCCTGCTTTTAACATTTCTGTCATGATTCCGTCAATTCCAGCTGCTTTACCCCTTTCATTCTACGTAATGCCTCACGCACCTCCCCCACACTCACATCCTGCTCTTCTTCACTCCTAAACGATGTTGTACCTCCTGGCCAGTACATGAAATTATCGCCTCCTCTTTTCATCGACATTTAAAAGTTCCTCAAAATATTCCGCCATCTACCCAATACCTCCAGCTCCCCATCTACTAACTCCCTACTCTGTTTTTAACTGACAAATCCATTCGTTCCTAGGCTTTCTTACCTTGTTTATCTCACTCCAAATTTTTTCTTGTTTTCAGCAAAATTTCTTGACAGAGCCTCTCCCGTTCTTTCATCCGCTCTTCTTTTGCACTCTCTCACCACTCTCTTCACCTTTCTTTACTCTCCATATACTCTGCTCTTCTACTAACACTTCTGTTTTGTAAAAACCTCTCATAAGCTACCTTTTTCTTTTATCACACCCTTTACTTCTTCATTCCACCACTCACTCCTCTTTCCTCCTGCACCCACCCTCCTATAACCACAAACTTCTGCCCCACATTCTAATACTGCATTTTAAAACTATCCCAACTTTCTTCAACCCCACTACTCCTACTTGCACTAGCCCACCTTTCTGCCAATAGTTGCTATATCTCACCCTAACTTCCTCCTCCCTTAGTTTATACACTTTTACCTCTCTTACTTGCTGTTGCCATTTTCCTTTGTCCCATCTACCTTTTACTCTAACTGTAGCTACAACCAAATAATGATCTGATATATCCGTTGCCCCTCTATAAACATGTACATCCTGAAGCCTACTCATCAACCTTTTATCCACCAATACATAATCCAACAAACTACTTTCCTTACGTGCTATATCATACCTTGTATATTTATTTATCCTCTTTTCATAAAATATGTATTACTTATTACCAAACCTCTTTCTACACATAGCTCAATTAATGGCTCCCCATTTACATTTACCCTGGCACCCAAATTTACCTACTACTCCATCCACAACATTTTTACCCACTTTAGCATTAAGATCCCCAACCACAATTACTCTCTCACTTGGTTCAAAACTCCCACACACTCACTCAACATTTCCCAAAATCTCTCTCTTCTACACTTCTCTTCTCCAGGT
Source organism: Cherax destructor (assembly GCA_009830355.1). Classification (NCBI taxonomy): domain Eukaryota; kingdom Metazoa; phylum Arthropoda; class Malacostraca; order Decapoda; family Parastacidae; genus Cherax; species Cherax destructor. The sequence goes on from WNWK01000441.1 coordinate 224,893, forward strand.
GCATAAACACTTACTATAACCCACTTTTCACATCCAACCTTTATTTTACTCCACATAATCCTTGAATTTATACATTTATATTCCTTCTTTACCTGCCATAACTGATTATTCAACATTATTGCCACTCCTTCTTTAGCTCTAACTCTATTTGAAACCCTGATCTAATCCCATTTATTTCTCCCCACTGAAACTCTCCTACCCTTCAGCTTTGTCTCACTTAAAGCCAGGACATCCAGCTTCTTTTCATTCATAACATCTACAATCATCTCTTTCTTATCATTCCACAACATCCACGCACATTCAAACATCCCACTTTGACGATTTTCTTCTTCTTCTTTTAGTAAGCTATACAGGAAAAGGGGTTACTAGCCCATTGTTCCCGGCATTTTAGTTGACTTTTACAACACGCATGGCTTAGGAGGAAGATTCTTATTCCACTTCCCCATGGATATGAAAGGGAAAAGCAATAAGAACAAGAACTATTAAGATAAAATCAAAGAAAACTCAGATGAGTGTGTATACAATAAACGTGTACATGTTTGCGTAGTGTGACCTAAGTGTAAGTAGAAGTAGCAAGACGTACCTGAAATCTTGCATGTTTATGAGACAGAAAAAAAAGACACCAGCAATCCTACCATCATGTAAAACAGTTTCAGGTTTCTGTTTCACAGTCACCTGGCAGGATGGTAGTACCTCCCTGAGTGGTTGCTGTCTACCAACCTACTAATGTGCAGGTACTCCCATACAATTAAAATTTATCTATCATGCCGAATGCCCTTAAAAGATTTAATATATAAGTGGTTTTTAAGAATTCGTGGACTCTTCAAAGCATTTTGATAAAGAATTCTCCTCAACATTGTGTTGGTGGTGTTTACAGAATTGGTTGCAACTCATCTTAGGTGGGGCAGACCGGGAAACCTATAGATATAAAGGTGTCACAACACCGATATTCGATATGAACTGAAAGAGAATCAAATGTGATTTTCATCCACATTAGAGTCTGCATAAGTCGGTAAATTGGTTGGAAACCTGATTTATTGTCAGTTGTTCATCTTGGCTTGAACAGAATATTGTAGAATCGACATTATAAAATACGATAAGTGTTCATAGATTATTTTATAGTTGAGGCTATCATGCATAGCCTGAAACCGGACTTCTATATAAATACTTTGGATTGTCTTAAGTGAGTTCGACAATGAGGAATTAGGGCCTTCTTTCCTGCTTGTTCTTGTTGGTTAGACCTGCGTATGTCTGAGAATCTTGTAGGATAATAAACTATGGCCATCTTCATTTGGATAAACTACAAATGTCGCCCTTTAAATGAGTCGGCCGTGAACTCATTTTCTACATGTACAGAAAATTCCTAATACAATTGCCAGATATATCAATATTTAGAAAGTAAAGTTTTGAATATCATTTCAAAGTCTGACTGAATTTTTGATAATTGTCATATCACTAATGTTACGTTCGTCAGGTTATTACTACAATATCACAGTGTTTTTGGACTGGCTGTCTTCTAATACTTTAATATTCGATCTTTCTGGCCCTGGGTATTGGTATGCCTGGGACACTTACTGCCTCCTGCCTCATTCCAACAAAGACGCTTTCTTTGAAAGTATTTTTTGACTCTCTCCTCTTTTCTGTAACATTGCAAGATCATGATGATGTGCTCATTGCAACACGGAAGGCCTAAAGCAATCATTCAACTCCCTCCGTAGTTGTTTTGCATTATATATATATATATATATATATATATATATATATATATATATATATATATATATATATATATATATATATATATATATATATATATATATATATATATATATATATATATATATATATATATATATATATATATATATATATATATATATATATATATATATATATATATATATATATATATATATATTATATATATAACAAACATGAATCGCAGAACGCAGCAATGGATTCAAGTTGGTCAAATATTGATATAGGAGGATGTAGGAAAGCATTGGTTTGGCAATGGAATTGTAAACGAGCTGAACAAACTCCCAAGTAGCATTACTGAAGCTAGAACTTCAGGCAGATTTAAAAGGAAACCATAGGTTGCACAGGTACACACAAGTGGATGTGAGTGTGCGAGAGTTGTACCTACCTAGCAGGTAGGTACAACTCGCACTGCAGTAGGCCGCCTACTCCAGTGCTCCTCCTTCATTATGTTCTTAGTCTCCGCTGATTAAAGAAACAGAATAAAGGGGGAAACCTGTAATTATATCTGAATGAGCTTCTTATAATTAGATATGTGACTGAGGTCAAAAAAATAAGAAAGATTAATCGAAATAATATTAATAATAGAGATAAAAGGTGAAAAACAAGTGTAGTAAAATTTCGATGGACAAGTAATATGAAAAATTATGGAGAGCTCTAATGACAGCAGTCATTAGAGTTGTGTATAAAGAAGAATTACTAAAAAATTCATGGGGAGGGTGAGAGAGAGAAGAGAAGGGGAGGGTGAGGGAATGAATAATAAATTAAATAAAGATTTTGTTTATATGGTAACTTGGTTAATACTACTATTCATTTAGTTTTTCAAGAGCAAAGAGAGGCAACAAAAAGGGAATAAAAACAAAAAGAACAATGTAAAATGCACGAAATGGAGAAACTGCTAGAAAATGCGCCCGTTAGTTCACTTAGGGTGATAAATTCCAAACTAAGAAAATATTTCTTGCTAATTTGCTAGTCACTACGCACGAAACAAATGCAGGAAATTCTCTCCAGGTGTTTTACCAAACACGTATTCCTCAGTTCTAACAGGAAGTGTAGCATCCTGCCAGTAGCAGTCTTAAAGTAAGAATGAGGGACTTTGTTTGGATATCAACCACAGAAACGCCTATAATCACCTACACTCGAGAGGTGAGAATACCTGTACGAAGATGGATGGCTGGGTGTGCTGAGCCGACCAGACAGTAATATGCCTCATTTATCATTGTCACTGACGCTGTTTTGTGTAGTAATGAGAAAACGATTTATTTTTTCGAGTTTAAAAAAGAAAAACTCTGGCACTTTGATTATCATCTGTGAGTGTCCAAACTAAATGGTCAACCTTACATCACTTTCTCTTACACTATGCGCTAGATTGTCACTTATTGAGGAATATAAAGAAAGACAGTATAATAACCTATGTAAATTTAGAGTGTCTTATTAATGAAAATATGATACCAGACATGTTGAGCAAATATTCTAAATTTGTTGCAACGCTAAGTCAAATATCTACAAAATCTAAAGTTCTGTTATCCTTTGGGGCTAGTTCTTAGACCTTTAAAAAGTGTATCCATATGGTCTTAAGTTACCTTCATTTCGATACATTCGCCGGTGTGCCGGATAATGGCGAAAATTAATTATTTGATTTTTCACAACTCACCCACAATGTAGTATTAAATATTTAAACAACGTTTCGGCCTGTCTTGAACTATCAATCTTACTTAGAAGTCCGGAGCGGACCTAAACAAGTAAGACATTTTTCAATAAACTAAATTATAATCAAATAAAGCGCTCAAACCGACAAGGGTCATGCAGTCAATATATAAAGACGAAAGAGTAGAAGGCATTCGTTGAAAATTGGCTGTTGATTATTCATTCATGATAAGTAACAGTGGCACTTAAACCACCTACCAGAAATATTAGTAATAACAAACTGTTAGTGATCGAGTTCTAAACTCTCTTTATTCTGTACCGCATCGTCGTTGTTTCAAGAGATCCATCCTCTACCTGTAGAGTCTACAGCCTTGTTTAAGCGCTTAATTTGTATCCGTAAGCATAATCTATATTCTATTGATGCATTGGCTTGCTGTAAATGGAGTCTTGAACTTGTATAAAATTGACGTGGTGGGGCTTACAAAGGCTATGGGAGAAGTGAATTTTTTGTTTTCGACGATTTCAAAGATGAGCACAATCATAGCCAACAAGCGTTTGATGTGTATTTAACAGCAGTTCCTCTAGCTGTTCCTTTTCCAGAAGCAGTGCGTTATGATTCCTAAAATCATTTATAAAGCAGTGCTGTATTTTTAATAATTACTCAGATAGTGAACTCAACCAATAGGCCCATGATCGTCCTGCCGTGGAATGCTAGGAAACAGTTACAGCATTAGCTTCAGAGTTAGTAACACTACCGGTTAGTAACCAACGGTTACATTTGCCTCTCCAACACCATGGAGCGAAGCACTACTGAGAAGGTCAAAGGATTTTCCCTGACGAATGAGAGATTATTCATGCTGTGATTGTTGAAAAGTCTTTATTGAATTTTATTGATAAAGAAGGCGAGTATTTACACAGAGCGACTCAATCATTACTGGATCAGTTTAACACATCCTAAATCACGAGAGAGTCTGCGAAAACAGATAATAATCAGCTAATCATGTTAAATGATTTAAAAGACATGATTCATTAGCTAGTTAGGTAAGGATGTGTGGACTCATCAGTCAATCACTTCAAGTTTCAAGAGAGGTTCAATAGTCAGCCATTTAAACAATCAATTTATTCATATTCTAATCTCGTGAGGATGATTAAAAGACAATTTTGTATATACCAGTGATGCGGGGATTAGAAAAGATTCATGGAATAATTTTTATGCCTAATTTATTACGAACATTCAGTAGAAGCCTCATAAATTTACAGTTTTGAAGAACCTTAAAGAACAAAATAGGGTAATTACCGCGACTGAACAGTACACAGATAAATACACAGGAGAGAAAAGCTTTTGACGACGTTTCGGTCCGACTTGGACCATTCACATGTCACACGGACAGAAGAGAGTGAGACAGATGTATAAGCAAGGAGAACAGAGACGGGAGAAAGAGAGAGAATAGAAGTAGTGGTAGTGGTTATTTTGGTAGTAGTATGATAGTTAGTAGAAAATAGGGGAAGTAGTTTATGCCACAAGAGATAGAAAGGGAGGAAGGGTATTAATAGTAGTAGAAAAGTAGAAGGCAGAAGCACTAATAGTAGTAAAGGAGTGGTAGACGAAGTTGTAGTAGAAGTTGTAAGTCTAAGGACAAGACAAGGAGCACTTCATAATCTCTTCTACTTAATATCCTTTTTTACATCCACTCCCGCATAAAAACCCTCTTCATGGAATATAGAAATGCTAAAAAATTAAACTTTTTTCTCATTTTTTTATTCTTAATTTATTCTACTTGAAAAAACGCTTTATTTCTCCAAAAAAATTCGGGCCCCCATCAGCCGGGCTGTGGTTCATAGCTGGACTACGTGCGGAGCAGTGCAGCCTTTGGTCAACTGATCCCCGGAGGCCTGGTCATGGACTGGGGCCCCGGGCGGTTAGGAATTCCCCCCCAAATCCCTCTATGCAGGAGGTGGGCTTTTCATTAAAAGTCAAATTTGATATACATATATAGATGACTGATTCCTCCTACCTGCACCTAAATTCAGTACCAAAAATCATTAGGACTTTTCCTATTTAAAAAATTTAAAACCGATCAGAAGGGGGCATTTTTCCCGTAATTGAACGTAAATCAGTATCTCAATATATTTAATAAAAAGGCAAAAATAGAAAACGGGCCCAAAAAACAAGCCTAGTTTGCGTTCAACAGAACACACCAATGCTAAAAATTTGAAGACCATAAGAAAAAACTACTCGAGTTATCGTTCAGACTGCGTCCCCTAGTTCTTTAAAAATTTTTTACCAAAATTTTTTGGCCGCTAGGAAGACCCACGAAGTCTATCAAGCGACGTAACATTATCAGGAATCTGTGGGCCCAGTGGGTTAAGGGTCAGGTCGGGGTCTAGCTACATTCGTGGATACCAAAATTTTAAGTGACATTTTTATATATATATATATATATATATATATATATATATATATATATATATATATATATATATATATATATATAATGTCTCCGAATGAGTAAAGAATCGTTTTGGCTTAAAAAAGCAACGCTCGTCTTCCCGGGAAGAAAGGACAAGCGAAAATTTTTAAAAATCAATAATTTCGCAAAATCTTTTTCTGAACCTAACGAAAAATATATTTCATTGTGTTTGTTTATTATTAAATTATTTAAACTTTCAAATATTTTTAAATTGGTTTAAAACTAAATTAATAAAAAGGGTTTAAAGGTTTTTTCTAAGGTTCTTTTGGTACATTTTAATTTTTACATTACCATAAAATAAAATATATATATCTTTATACTTAAAAAAAAATTTTTAAAAAGAAAATTTTTAAAAATGAGTTCTTGCAAATTTGGGCCAGTTTTACCTAACCCAAGACATATATATATATATATATATATATATATATATATATATATATATATATATATATATATATATATAATATATATGCGTTTTGGTTTTTAAAATAAAAAGCTCCCTTGCCATATAAGAAAAGGGTAAAAATTTTTGTATCAAAAATTTTCCCGCGAAAATCATTCTAAAACATAACAAAAAAATATATTTCATTGTGTTTTTTTTATTTTTAAAATTTAAAATTTAACGTATCTAAAATATATTTAGTTGGGTTAGGCTAAATTAAATTCCTTTTAAAATTAAGGTTAGGTAGGTTTCAAGTTTCTTTGGTAAAAATTATAAATTCTTACATTAACAAAAAGTAAAAACATATCTTTAAACGTATAAAGGAAATTTTGAAAGGACTTAATTTTAGATGAGTTCTTGCTAATTGACCAAAATTAATTTACCTAATCAGCTGTACACGACATATATATATATATATATATATATATACACACACACACAGTGTGTATGCATGGATATATCCGCAGCTTATGCTTCGCAATTCTAATTTAACGTTTAAATAATTAATGGGTTTCCATCTGGTGTCGCAATTTTCCTCAAATGAAACAATAAAAAATTTATCAGATGCCCGAATAAGCAACTCAAATCAAGTTTTGGCTCATAGTTTAAAATGTCTAATAACCACGAGGAGCATTTCACGATTATTTACATCATAAACTTGGAAAGAAAGCCTCTAGGAATTACATTACACCCATTTGTATTGTCTTCCATTACGTTGTTAATTTAAGGAAAAATGCAGCAGCAGAACAAACTTCCGCTTTAGTAAGAGCAACAGAACCCACGCGACCAGTTGCGGCATCAGCACCAGCAGGGGCCGCAGAAACACCGGCAGTGGCATCTGTTCCAGCAGAGGCAAGCAGAAACACCAGTAGTGGCATCAGCATCAGCAGGGGCACGGAAGCACCAGTAGTGGCGCAGCTGAAACACCAGTAGTGGCACCAGCAAAAGCACCAGTAGTGGCACCAGCAGAAGCACCAGTAGTGGCATCAACACCAGCAGAAGCACCTGCAGCAGCACAAGTAGCACCACCACCATCAGCCATCACCACCATCCCTGACAACTGCATCTCTGACACCGTCGAATCAATCAATTTAATGGATTGTATATATTCACATTAACTGGAGTTCTTCATAATTACTGAAGAAAAGACGCACACTGCATAACAAACTTTCATTGGAAAAACTTTGTCTCGGGCTTATTCTGGAACATGTCTTGTCTTCATTACCGTTAGGGTTTTTTCTAATGTTTATATGTACTATAAAACATATATAACTATATCTTACCTTCATCTAGTGTCTCATGCGTGTATTAAATTACGAGTAGGAAACAGAGGAGTTTATGAAAAAATTCATATATCATATATAAAGGAAGTTTATGGGCGAGGGCTTCGACTTCCAGCAAGCGTGTTAGGTAGAGTAAATGGAGACGAATGGTTTGGGACCTGACAGGGTGTTGGGGGTGAGCAGGGTAATATTTTGTGAAGAGATTCGAAACCCTTAGCCGGACTTGAGTCCTGGAAATGGAAGTACAATGCCAGCACTTTAAAGGAAGCGTTTGGGATATTACAGTTTGGAGGACATCTAAACTGTTGTATCTGAGAGCCTCTGCAAAGACAGTGATTATGTATGAATAATGGGTCTCTGTGCCTCGGTGGGAAACGGCTGACGTGTTAAAAAATTATTATATTTCATATGCCACTATCCTTTGAATATTTTATGAATATATAATAATATTAGCTAGAAAGCGCTAATCCTGCAATGGCTATGCAATGATTCAACACTGATGGAAAGTAACCAGATTTTATCAAGAGGCAGGTTAGCTCTAATTAATTCGATCAAAATACCTTCACTTGTATCAATGTACTTCTCTTGAGGTTTTACATTTTCGTATAGAATGCTAATGAGCAATATTTTTTAAAAAGGGAAAGAAACCGAAAACACCTCGTGGAAACAAGTATATCCCAAAAGCATTTACTGCCGCTTTTATCCTGGCTGTCAGCACACTTTGCCTCTTCCACCTGACTCCAGAATTTCGCTATCCATTCCAACGCAAGTTTCACAATAAATAGAGAGGTCAATGTAATACAAAATAATCATTCCTGGATACTGATACAACTCTCTCTGCTAGCTAGGTTACTAGTTATAGTAATGTCCAGACTGCCAATCGAGGCTAGAAGATTGTGTTCCATGATATTGTCATGACATTATCAGCAGTGTCATAGCTCTAAGAGGCCGGTTTATATTCAAGTCCAGCCCAATAAACATTGCGCTAAGCCATTTTCAAATCCGTTAGTCGTACGCCACGGTGTTCCTAATGTGGGTTTGTTGTTTTGCGGGTGCTGGTGCACAATACCCATTTTCTTTCACGTGAAGATGCGACCCTAATGAAAGTGTATATACATTGACACAACCGCTAAGAGTCAGTGACCGATCCCCACAAAATAAAGAAAGTGACCATCCTCACCACCACCTCATACAAAACCACTGCACCAACAACCTGTTTATACAACACTTCACCATCTCCAACCAGTCATATACTACGATATAACCACATATTTACCAACTCAGTAAACATCGCTGAACGTTGTTCGACTTGAAAAAAGATTTATGTCCTTGGTTATTCGAGTATTGATTTGGTTCAACTTATAGCTGCATTTGCGACGGCCAATTTTCCCGTCATTGTATCGTACGCATGGCAGTATGTACACCGTAAAGTAGTTAGCGCAGTAACACTCATATATTATACGTATGCATTGTATCTTACCTATTGTATATATATCTTAAAATGAATCGTGCATATTGTATCCTATAAATTGTACTGTCCACATTGTAGCATACATTTATCTACTTATTTTACATTGTCCCCTCATAAATTATACTTACTGGCAGCGCTTACATAGCATTTCTAGGTATCACTAAACACAATAAACAAAATTTATAGATCATTAAGCTCTATGACACCTTCATCCGCTAACATGTGAATAAGCTGGATACCAGTAGAGAGAAAATGACGTTATTTATTATTTTATATTGACGGGAAGCCCCAAACACGTAGGGACCATACAGTAGCTGGGGATAGGGAGGTAATCCGATGTGAACCAAGAAAAATTAAGGTAGCTTCAATTCCTTGGATGAAGAGCCCTTTACAGGCAACAATGTGTAGCCAGACGAGTTTTAGTAATAATGGTCACGTTAATTACATCTGTGTCCTTTTACTTAGAGTTTTATATGAAGTTCAGTTATAAAGGAGACCTTATTAGACGAGTTCCCATGAACAACTGAATTATAGACAAAGCATAACTGAGTTCTATAAATAGCTAAATTACATAGAAGGGATTATTAGCTTCAGCTAGAAGCAGCGGTTAACACAGCGCACCGTCACTTGTATTTAGCAAGTTAATGGGAGATTACCACAGAGGCCCTCCCACACATTCATCACCTCCACACCATAACATCACCTCCCACACCTTAACATCACTTCCCACACCTTGCATCACCTCCCACACCTAACATAACCTACCACACCTTAACATCACCTCCCACACCTTAACATCACCTCCCACACCTTAACATCACCTCCCACACCTTAACATCACCTCCCACACCTTAACATCACCTCCCACACCATAACATCACCTCCCACACCATAACATCACCTCCCACACCATAACATCACCTCCCACACCTTAACATCACCTCCCACACCTTAAAACATCACCTCCCACACCTTAAAACATCACCTCCCACACCTTAACATCACCTCCCACACCTTAACATCACCTCCCACACCTTAAAACATCACCTCCCACACCTTAAAACATCACCTCCCACACCTTAAAACATCACCTCCCACACCTTAAAACATCACCTCCCACACCTTACATCAATAATTTAGGTTGATGGTTCCCTCATGTCAACACTTAACTCTTGTGTTCAGCTTTTATCCATTTTAAGTTTAGTTTCTCTTCGTCTCCTTTCCGTCCTCTTCTTACCTTTGCTTCATTCCTTTTCTTTCTCCTTCCCATTTTCATCTTCCTCCCAAATCAAATGGATCCTCCTCCATAGTGGGAAAATTATGGAATCAATAATTGCCGAGGCAATTCGTAGCCATCTTGAAAGGCATAAATTGATTAATGAATCTCAACACGGTTTTACAAAGGGGCGTTCCTGTCTTACGAATTTACTACCTTTTTTCACTAAGGTATTTGAGGAGGTAGATCATGGTATTGAATATGATATTGTGTATATGGACTTCAATAAGGCTTTCGATAGAGTTCCACATCAGAGGCTATTGAGGGAACTTAAGGCACACGGAATAGGAGGAAAATAAAAATTCCTGGATAGAGGCATGGTTGACAAATAGGCAGCAGAGTGTTTGCATAAATGGGGAGAAATCAGAATGGGGGCACGTCACAAGCGGTGTTCCACAGGGGTCAGTGTTGGGCCCCTTGTTCACGATTTACATAAACGATAAAGATGAGGGAATAAATAGCGATATAAGCAAATTTGCCGATGACACCAAAATAGGCCGTCCAATTCATTCTAATGAGGACATTAGAGCACTCCAGGATGATTTGAATAGACTGATGCAGTGGTCGGAGAAGTGGCAGATGCAGTTAAATATAGACAAATTAAAAGTTCTAAGTGTTGGACAGGAAAATAACCATGCCACATATAAACTAAATAATAAAGATCTTAATTTTCTGATTGCGAAAAGGATTTAGGAGTTCTGGTTAGCAGTAATCTGAAACCAAGACAACAGTACATAAGTGTTCGAAATAAAGCTAACAGAATCCTTGTCTTCATATCAAGAAGTATATATAATAGAAGTCATCAGGTTGTTCTTTAACTCTAAATATCTTTGGTTAGGACTCATTTAGATTATGCTGCACAGTTTTGGTCACTGTATTACAGAATGGATATAAATGCACTGGAAAACGTACAAAGGAGGATGACAAAGTTGATCCCATGTATCAGAAATCTTCCCTATAAGGATAGACTGAGGGCCCTGAATCTGCACTCTCTAGAAAGGCGTAGAATTAGGGGGGATATGATTGAGGTGTATAAATGGAAAACAGGAATAAATAAAGGGATGTAAATAGCGTCCTAAAAATATCTAGTCTAGACAGGACTCGCAGCAATGGATTTAAGTTGGAAAAATTCAGATTCAGGAAGGATATAGGAAAGCACTGGTTTGGTAATGGAGTTGTGGATAAGTAGAACAAACTCCTGAGTACCGTCATAGAAGCTAAGACGTTGTGTAGTTTTAAAAATAGGTTGGATAAATACATGAGTGGGTGTGGGTGGGTGTGAGTTAAACCTGACTAGCTTGTGCTACTAGGTCAGTTGCCGTGCTCCATTCTTAGTGAATGTGACTGACCTGACTACCTTAAGGCATTGGCTTAAGCCGGTGGGTAAATTGGACTTGCCTCGCATGGGCCAGTAGGCCTGCTGCAGTGTTCCTTGTTTCTTATGTTCTTATATGAATAACGCGTAAATAGGCAATATGGAGAATTGATAAAAAAAATTTCCTAATACACACACAAACGAAGTAATTCCTAAGTGAATTAAAACAATAAAGTAAAACATATTACGAAAGCGACTGAAAGCTAAGATACGCAAATACACAAGAGCGTCAATAGGTATGACTGCTCGTGACGTTGAGAGGGTCTGATCCACAGTGGTCAACTGTTACGTGAATAAATCTCTCATAGTCGTAGCAGAAGATGGTTACGTAAGACCAGACACACCATAAACATAACACCAGTGGTATGAAATGCTAGTACTTTTAATGAGAGGAGCCTGGCAAGCCAACTAGAGTGAAGCATTGATGTGAAGCGGCGATCCAGGCTGACGGTGGTCTCGGAGGTGAGGTGCGAGTACGAGGACAACGTACAGAATGCCTCAAGCCCACAGTACATGGTAGCCGTTCTACGAAAGACAAATATGAAGGTAAAGTGGATTAAATCCACTACTTTTTCTAAAGTCAACAGCTCATGTGATCCCTTGTAGACCCACTGGCACAAACACACGCGCTACGGAAGCGCGCGCGCACATACGCACACACACACACACACACACACACACACCGGTTACCAACATGACAAGTGGATCACTCACTCGATAAACTGAAGGCTTTATGAGACGGGCGAGAGAAATAATCTAACGTTACGTTAAATATAAGGCTCCATGAATCACGACAAGTAACAGCTGTATACCTTAATCAGTCACTGTGCGATCCTACAAAGGCATCCTTATATTCCATGAACCCAGAATGCTGGAAATGGTTCAACAACTTTACTCGTAGGGACACGTGAACATGTCAGTTGTTGCAAGAATCTGGAACTCGTTACCGTGCAGAAGTGTTGAAAATTTGAAACCGTTTGAATGAGGCGTTTTCAATTTATAATGGAAATAAAATTTAAGAATTGGAGGGGAAAAAAATCAGGCAACCTTTCCATTAGGAGCCATCTTGGGTATACGCAGTGAAGGTAGACAATGAGTTATGGCTGGACTACAAATTTAGGCTGTGTAAGTTCTTCCTCAACTTACAGAGAAGGGAATGTTGCTGGAGACGTAATGGCAGCTTCCTCAACCTCTGGTCATTCATCTTCCAGCGAGACAGCAGCAGCAGCAGCAGCAGCAGCAGCTGCAACAGCTGCAGCTTATGTCAAGCACGAGGTTACTGCTGCTGCTGCTGCTGTAGTAATGTGGGAGGGTGGTGTATGGTTGTGTTTGGTGTTAGCAGTGGTGATGTCAGTGTTGGGAGGTGGTGGCGGCGACGGTTATGCTGCGGCAGTACCAGCAGTAGTAGTAGCAGGAGCAGCAGTAGGAGGAACAACAGCAAGAGCAGCAGCAGGAGGAGGGGGAGGAGGAGGAGCAGCAGCAGCAGCAAGAGGAGCATTATTATTATTACTATTACTACTACTACTAATGCCGCCGCCGCCACCACCAGCACTGTCGCCGCTGCCACTGCCGACACCTTTTTTAATCGGGTTGTTTCACTAAAGAATAGGATCACGAGAAAGAAAGAGGAATCAGAATTTCTCAAAGGTGGTTTCTGCTCTACAATGACGATCTCAGTCGCTGATCGTTTGTGTCAAGAATCCCTTGTTTATGACAATATTGTTTGCGTTAAAGATATTAACACATGCGCAGACCTAGGATACTTTTTTTCAAAAATAAAATTATTATTTCGGAAAAGAGCATACATAGAAGTTACATAGACAATTTACAGTTTATTTGGTAACAGTTTTTATACAATTATGTGACTTGGTGTGACCTGTACCTGTCTAGCATGTGCCAGTAGACCTGCTGCTGTGCTCCTTCCCTATGATCAAATACAAAACATATGTATATGCTCAAAAGAAAGCCACTTAAAATACAAAGCATTTCGGGAAACCTAATCCTAAGAGTTTCATAATACTTAATTATAGACCTAGGATAAATTTTAGGTATGAGCAACTCGCTCCATTCATAAGGTAGTAGAGATTAAAAATAAAAATAAACTATTCGGAGCAAGCCAGATGCTGAAAAGGATTTTACATTGAGTACAATGAGAGGTTTTGCAAATGACGTATTGGACAATTAAAGAAAATTTACATTAATTATTATAATGTAAATGAGGTGCATTTTATGTAGTGGTGGAGTTATAATGATGACTAATTCCTAAGTAATTGCTATAAATTACTTGATTAAACATTTATCAAGTAAGAGTTAATAGGCGTTTGGTAATAGTGTTACGAACGCTCCTGGCAGAGAGGGAACTTTTGACATTATTGGGCAGTGTGTTCATATTTTTCGACATTTTATGTGCATGGAATTCCTAAACTGGTTAAGTCGTACACGTGGCACATGAGACACTTGTTCCGTATATTGTGTCCTCGTGTTCTGTTGCTGCTTTTCGTAAAGATTGTACCGGTGTTCTGTATACATAACGTGCACAGTAGTAATTATGGACATTTTGAAAATTAAGCAAATTTAAACTTTTGCATATGGGTGTGAGTTACCTTCAACCTGATTGATTATTTTTGAAACAATGGGTTTCAGGTGATTTTTCTATTGTTGATCCTCATGCACAAAAAAAAACAATAAGTAAAGTAGCGATAGAGTAGAGAGTAATACAGAGTGAGCAAGGATGTCTAAGATACAAAATGGCCTATTTTTTTTAGAAAATGCCCATTATTTTTTTTCTTAGATATGCTCTGGATGCGTATACTGAAGTTTAGTTTGTTATCTAGGTGAATATTTAAGAACTTATCCTCCTCCTGCCTTTCAGTTGGTTTATTATTTATTTCTATGTTCAAATAGTATTGGAAGAAGCATTGACAGAAGTAGGAATAACAATAATAGTAATGGCAGTAATAGTGGTGGCAGGCTTAGTACCGGCAATGATAGTAGTAGTAGTAGTAATAATAGTGGTAGTAGTGGTGGAGGAAGCAGGCAGTAGAAATCTGTATACAGTTATTTCAAGTGATGATTTAGCTGAAGAAATATATTCGAGTAGATTTAGTTATCACCTTTTCTGCTAATTAATCTAGCAGGAAACTGGCTATGCAAAGTCTGAGAGTGCAGAGAAGAGGGTCCATGTATGCTTGAAATGCGCATTCTGTTGCAGTGTCCAACAAAACGATTAATTTTTTTTATTACCTGGTAAGACTATTACAATTGTCGATTAACGAGAAGGCTGACACAAACAATTCTGCAGTAAACAATTAATGGTAAACAGTTCGTAGTAAGGAGGAGAATATATATATATATATATATATATATATATATATATATATATATATATATATATATATATATATATATATATATATGCAAAAAGATCACAGTAAACAGGTGATATCAAAATATAAGACAACCACTATTAAAATAGAGGAATTCCAAGCGCTTTCGTGACTACTCACATTATCAACATTATCAAGGAACTATAGGAAACATGACAGCAGGCTTATAAAGGGCAAGACTACACCTCACAGTCACAGTTAGTGTGATGTGACTGTGAGGTGTAGTCTTGCCCCTTTATAAGCCTGCTTGTCATGTTTCCTTTTATAGTTCCTTGATAATGTGAGTAGTCACGAAAGCGCTTGGAATCCCTCTATCTTTTAATAGTGTTTGTCTTGCATATCTATATATATATATATATATATATATATATATATATATTTATATATATATATATATATATATATATATATATATCTGAGGATAGGTCCCTAGTAAAGTTCTAGAGGTGGTACTCCTATATATTTTAATTATACATACATATATATATATATATATATTCTCTTCCTTACTACAACCTGTTTACCATTAATTATTATATATATATATATATATATATATATATATATATATATATATATATATATATATATATATATATAGGTACCACCTCTGGAACTGTCCTGGGGACCCTCGTCCTCAGAGAAAAGAATAAACTTGCTTCAGGTAAAACTCAAGATTTTTGCGAAATTAATACATACTCAAATTTTCGCTTGCCTTATTCGGCAAGAAGAGCGTTGCTATTTAAGGCAAAAATCGCAAGTTTTACCTATTCGGCACGACATATATATATATATATATATATATATATATATATATATATATATATATATATATATATATTACACATCGGCCATTTCCCACCAAGGCAGGGTGGCCCGAAAAAGAAAAAAATCACTGTCATTCACTCCATCACTGTCTTGCCAGAGGCATGCTTACACTACAGTCATAAAACTGCTGGCACTGTATTTTCCATCTCCAGGAATCAAGTCCGGCCTGCCGGTTTTTCTGAATCCCTTCATAAATGTTACCTTCCCTACACTCCAACAGCACGTCAAGTCCTGAAAACCATTTGTCTCCATTCGCTCCTATCTAACGCGCTCACGCACGCTTGCTGGAAGTCCAAGCCCCTCGCACACAAAACCTTCTTTACCCCCTCCCTCCAACCTTTCCTAGGCCGACCCCTACACCGCCTTCCCTCTACTACAGATTTATACACTCTCGAAGTTATTCTTTTTCGTTCCATCCTCTCTACATGTCCAAATCATCTCAACCCCTCCTCAGCCCTCTGGATAATAGTTTTGTTATCCCACACCTCCTAATCTCCGAACTACGTATTCTCTGCATTATATTCACACCACACATTGCCCTCAGACATGACATCTCCACTGCCTCCAGCCTTCTTGTTGCAACATTCACAACCCATGCCTCACACCCATACAGGAGTGTTGGTATAACTATACTCTCATACATTCTCCTCTTTGCTTTCATGGATAAAATTCTTTGTCTTCCCAGAATCTTCAGTGCATCATTCACCGTTTTTCCCTCGTCAATTCTATGATTCACCTCATCCTTCATAGACCCATCTGCTGACACGTCCACTTCCAAATATCTGAACACATTCACCTCCTCCAAAATCTTTCCCTCCAACCTGATATCCAATCTTCCGTTACTTAATATTTTTATCCTCATTTCCTTACTCTTTCCTATATTCACTTTTAATTTCCCTCTTTTACATACCCTACCAAACTCATCAACCAACCTCTGCAACTTTTCTTCAGAATCTCCCAAAAGCACAGTGTCATCAGCAAAGAGTAACTGTGACAACTCCCACTTTGTGTTAGATTCTCTGTCTTTAACCTCACACCTCTTGCCAACACCCGAGCATTTACTTTTCTTACAACTCCAATTATAAATATATTAAACAACCATGGTGACATCACACATCCCTGTCTAAGGCCTACTTTTACTGGGAAATAATCTCCCTCTCGCCTACATACTCTAACCTGAGCCTCACTATCCTCGTAAAAACTTTTCACCGCTTTCAATAACCTACCTCCTATTCCATACATTTGCAACATCTGCCACATTGTCCCCCTCTCATATGCCTTTTCTAAATCCATAAATGCAACAAAAACCTCTTTACCCTTATCTAAATACTGTTCACCTATATGTTTCACTGCAAACACTTGGTCTACACACCCCTACCCTTCCTAAAAACTTCTTGTTCATCTGCTATCCTGCTCTCCGTCTTACTCATAATTCTTTCAATAATGACTCTTCCATACACTTTATCAGGTATACTCAACAGACTTATTCCCCTATAATTTTTACACTCTCTTTTGTCCCCTTTGCCTTTATACAAAGGAACTATGCACGCTCTCTGCCAATCCCTAGGTACCTTACCCGCTTCCTTACATTTATTAAATAAAAACACTAACCACCCCAAAACTATCTCCCCACCTGCTTTTAACATTTCTATCTTTATCCCATCAATCCCAGCTGGTTTACCCTTTTTCATTCTACTCACTGCCCCACGCACTTCCCCCACACTCACCACTGGTTCTTCCTCACTCCTATAAGATGTTATTCCTCCTTACCCTATACACGAAATCACAGCTTCCCTATCTTCATCAACATTTAACAATTTCTCAAAATATTCTCTCCATCTTCCCGATACCTTTAACTTTCCATTTAATAACGCTACTCTCCCATTTTTAACTAACAAATCCATTCTTTCCCTAGGCTTTCTCAACTTATTAATCTCACTCCAAAACTTTTTCTTTTCAACAAATTTTGTTGATAACATCTCACCCACTCTCTCATTTTCTCTCTTTTTACATTGCTTCATCACTCTCTTAACCTCTTTTTCTTTCCATATACTCATCCCTCCTTGCATCTCTTCTACTTCATATGCTAACTTTTTCTCCCTTTCTACTCTCTTTACATCATTCCACCAGTCGCTCTTCTTCCCTCCTGCACCCACTTTCCTGTAACCACAAACTTCTGCTGAACACACACTATATTCTTAAACTTGTCCCATACATCTACCTCATTGCCTATACTCTCACTAGCCCATCTATCCTCCTAACTGCTGCCTCCTTTAGTTTATAAACCTTCACTTCTCTCTTACTTGCTACTTCCATTTTCCTTGTATCCCATCTACCTTTTACTCTCACTGTAGTTACAACTAAAAAGTGATCTGATATATATGTAGCCCCTCTATAAACATGTACATCCTGAAGTCTACCCAACAGTCTTCCATCTATTAATACGTAGTCCAGCAAACAACTGTCATTTCGCCCTACATCATATCATATCATAAGTGCAGGATGCCAGAATTTTATTGTTATAACTGTCAATGATTTCAGATTCTCCGTAAATAGGTTGGCAAGGATGGTGCTGAGAGGACTGCCCAACGTAATACCATAATATCGTTTGAGAAACTTGTCTTCAAAATTAAATCAGTTGAAGCTGACACAAAGTTCCACCAAAGATATAAAGTAAATGCATAATAGAGAAAGAATGCGTTCATCAGTAAATTTTATGGAGAATATTAATAGCGAAAATAATATGAACATTAATATGAGGGAAAGTAATATCAAAGGATGCCATTTATACGTTACTCATGTTAATGTTAAGAGACGATGTTAGGGACTTGTTTATTCACATCTCTAACATCTTCCTTTAATATTACTTCCCGTTTATTAATGTTCCTATTAATTCGAATATTAACACTCTCCACGAAACTTTGTGATGAACACATTTTTCGTCTTGTGCCTAGGTTTCACAGCTTTGTTGGATGTTTCTGTCAACCTCAGCTTATTCCATTTTTGAAGATAAGTTTTCCAGTGTTCCAGCATTGCCATGAGTAGCCCTTCTAGCCAACCTGTTCATGGGAAACCTGGTGCCTGGACTTGAACCTTAACTTCTGCATGAAAATATTAGCCATATAAAAATCAAAGCTATTGAATGCTCTATTATTTTCTGGCTCTCTTAGTGGCATTCCACTTAGTTAACTCCATTACCTAAATATTAATCCTTCATTTCTGCTTATTACATAACTAAATAAGCCACCAACAGCCAGTTTTTTAAGGCAACATGTTTACACTGTCGAATACGTCATGATTTTTATTTTTTACTAACCTTTTATTTGTAATCATTGACTATTAGAATCAAGAAGTGCAATTCTAAAGTCGAACCGCAAGTCGTATAAAGGGGGTCTCAACTCAACGAAACACGATCACTGATGTAATGCCACAAGCATTTTTTTAAGTCTTTTTCTTTTGGTTATACATTCATTCTTATCTGTAACAGGTAAGTGAACTGTAGATATAAATTTAGATGTACTCCTATAAAACCTTTTGGGGCCTAGTTCCTAGGCCTTTTATATAAAAATAAAAGCACAAACGATGCAATTGTAAAAATGCTAGATCTGCTTTACACAGCACTGGAAAATAAGTAATATCCACTAGGACTTTTTATTGACCTAAGGAAAGCTTTAGACACAGTAGACCAAGGCATCCTACTTCACAAACTTGACCATTATGGTATAAGAGGCCATGCACTTGCATATTTCGAATCCTACCTTACTAATAGATATCAGTACGTCACCACGTGATACTGGAGTGCCACAGAGAAGTGTCCTTGGTCTCCTACTCTTCTTCTTATACATCAATGATCTTCCCAACGTATCACAACACCTGAAACCAATTCTCTTGCCACACTCAACACCATTGTTAACGAGGAGCTACTAAAAATATCTACTTGGATGACAGCCAATAAACTTATACTCAACAATGACAAAACCTTCTATATCATGTTTGGTAACAGAGCAGGTGTTGCACAACTGAACATTAAGATCGACAACACACTTATTGCTAAACATAATGAGGGCAAATTCCTGGGCCTACACCTTGACAGCAACCTGAAGTTCAGCACCCATTTCCAACACATAACAAAAAAAGTATCCAAAACGGTTGGGATCCTCTCCAAGATACGCTACTACGTGCCACTATAAGCCCTTCTCACACTATATTATTCACTTATCTATCACTACCTCACCTATGCTATTTGTGCTTGGGGATCAACAGCAGCAACCCACCTAAAGCCAATAATAACCCAACAAAAAGCCGCAGTAAGAATTATCACGCAATCCAATACTAGGCAACACCCCCCACTCTTCAAAGATCTAAACTTACTCACTGTACAGAATATCCACACTTACTACTGTGCAACCTACATTTACAAAACCATAAATTCCAATATTAACCCTGAACTAAAACACTTTCTTGATAGTTGTGACAGGACCTCTGTCACAACATCAGGCACAAAAATCTCTGACATTCCCCGTGTCCGGCTAAACCTATACAAAAATTCAATGTACACTAAAGGGCCTAAAATCTGGAACTCCCTGCCTAAAAACTAGAACTGCAGACACAACCATCACTTTCAAAACTACCGTTAAAAAACATCTTATCTCCCTGACACACTCCACCGTCAGCTAGCTACATGAAAACCGACTATTCTCTTACTTGTATCATGCACACATAAAAATCAAACTAGACCTACTCTCGATATCTGTGATCCTCCCCAATTTATACTTACACTCTCCCAAATGACTGAAAATATATAATTTCGAATAAAGCTATTGCCTAACAAATCTTAAACTAGTCATAAGTTTGCCTGAGATACTCCAATATAAGAGCTTTAATAGAAACTGTGTATCATGCCAAGACAAAATCATTCTCATTGCTAAATTTACAAACTGTAATGCAGTTACCTAGCTTTAATATCAATATGCTCCATAACCTTTATCACTATAGAGTTAGAATTATTATTAGTCTGCCCGAAATGTCTAGTCATGCTAGACATGATAGTGGCTCTCTTAGTAATTAGTATTTTATAATATGTAAACCACACATTGTAGCCAATATTTCATAATATGTAAACCCCACATTGTAATCTTTACAGAGAAATAAACATTTGTATTTGTATATTCATATGCTCTTGCGCTACCGTCCACGGGATGGATATAGAATACACAATAAACTAGTATCTTAGGAGGCAAAATCTGTAGCTACAAACTATATATCTATCGATATTTTTAGGAAAATATGGGTAAATATGAACTGTTTTAAAACTGGCCTCAAGAAGATGAAGTTGTGCTGAGCGTCAGCTAGGTCTGTATACCTTGTGTATGTACTCGTAGCAATAAAAATTATTATTATTATTATTTCCTTGTTGTAATCGTCTGAGTAACGTAGGAAAATAATCCTGGTCTCCAAATTGGTATATTTTCTAAATTTTTAAGTTTGTTTTCATTGTTTGTATATTGTATTTTCAACGTTTTCGACTGGACAGTATTATTTTCAGTCACAGGAAAAAATGTTGAAAATATTGGTAAATTTTTAATAATTCCGCAATGCCATAAAACGTTTAATCAGATTTCAAGATTTTCTCTTTCTTGCAACGCAAACTTAAAAAAAAATACCTTTCCAGGAATAGATGCCGGCTTGGGGAGGAGATGAATTTACTGAAGCAAGAGCAAGAGAAGCATCTCCACCAGAACAAGCTGAGGGAATGACAAATGACTGAGATCTCAAATCCTGACAGTGCATGGGAGGGGGAAAAGGACGAGAATGAAGAGGAAAAGAAGAAAGAGAAGGAGGATCAGATGAGCAGCAGGAAGATCAGGAGCAGGAGGAACAGCAGCAGCAGGAGTATGAGTAACAGAAGCAAGACGAGCAGTAGCAGGAGGAACAGTAATAGGAGAAGGAGGAGGAAGAGCAGCAGCAGCAGCAGCAGCAGCAGCATTAGGAAGAACAGAAGCAGGAACATTAGCAGCAGCATGAACAGCAGCAGGCGCAGCAGGAATAGCAGCAGCAGCAGCTTCTGTACTCGTATACAGCTCCGTCACCGTCTGGCTGCTGACACCTGCCAGGGTTGATTTGTTCCACTGTGAAGAATTCCCAGTGAGCCAGCGAGGGAAGTCACAGAGTTGGGGAGACAGAAATGATGGCTGGGTGCGCAAGTTTTCTAATAAGAAAAGCAGGGAATACAAATGATAAGTCGTTAGCGAAGACCTGAGTGACAAACAAGGCAGACGGAGAGGCAGCGATCTTCTGGAAGGTGAAGTAGTATAGAATTTACCCACAGTATGTAAATGAGTCAGTGTGCGGGTCATGTTTTATTTCTGATAACGTTTCGCCCATCAAGGGTTTTATCAATTCATGAATTCATAAAGTTTCTGGTGGACGTATTATAATTATTATTATTATAATCATAACTAAGCGCTAATCTCATAAAGTCATACAGCGCTGCCCTGGTGGACGTAACGTCTTCATATATATATAAAATGTCATAACCCTCACTTTGTCTTATTTATATTCATTTTGTGGAAGACCACAAGACAAAGGACACATTCAGCCTCAACACGGGTCTTCTCCAGACATTCTTCCTTACTGAACAACCTCATTCACACCCGCTAGGGTGCTCAGTTTAAAGTAATAGCTGACGATGTACAGGTAATGTTTATGGCACACTAATGACAGTATTCTCTCACAGTCGTGTCGCTAACCAACATACTTGTTTAACGACACGAAGGAGCGTGGAATACCTAGTCGTATTTCAACTAGAAAAATGAGATAACCTGAGAAAAATAAGAAAAATGACTCTGTAGTAGGAGTAATTTTAGACTTACGTGGAAGATTAGAAAATTTCAAGGTTAATGTAAATGAAGTCAGAAAATGAAGCATTTGAATAATATTAAAAAGGAAAATAATCCCAGAATAAACAAGTCAAACTATGATACTTAATGAAAATAAAATAATAAAAAAGGACAAAAATGGACAAAATATATTTATTCAAAGACACTTTTAGTATTGTAAAACTTGTTTTAGGAATTTATCGCTCAATCATTACACTAAACGTTGTCTAACTCAAGTTTGTTTGACAGTGTCTTGAATGGATGGTAATAATAGCCAGTTAGAATAGATGGTCAGCTGAGGTGGAAGTTCTAACCTCAGTATAAAGTCACTGCATGAGGCTTTACCAGGGAAGAGATACAACAAAAAATCGCCTCAGCCAATGTTCATAAATGTGTATGTTGAAAACTGTACAAAATGACAAGAAGTTTATGATTAAAACACGTGTTTAAGAGTTAGAAGTCTTGTTGAAACGCCTCGCCTACTCGGTAGACTTCATCAGTCAAATACAGAGGAGCATGTACTGTAGGCAGCAATAGTAGTGGCGAGGTAAAGATATGAGCTGAAAGCTTCTCCAGGCTGAGGGACTGACCACCTCAAGATTGACCGATTGATTACATATTTACTTCGTCACTACTCCTGCTGCACACAATACTTTCTTCGTTATATTTGACAGATGAAGCTTACCGGGTAGGCGAAACGTTTCAACCAAAAAAGATACCCAACTGTCGCATAAATGTGTATCTCCTATTACGAAATTCATAGCAAATAAGGCAGAGACAGAGACAGACACACCGACACAAGAAGAGGTATGATAAAGCTCATGGAGCAGGAAGAGTGACCTAATAGCGACCAGTGAACAGGCGGGGCCAGGAGCTGTGACTCGACCCCTGCAACCCCAACTAGGTGAGTACACACACACGGAGAACTGACAGAAATGCTCCCACATGGAAGACTGAACTCAAGACACAAAGAAACAATGGAAAAAATTAAGATGACCAAAGCGAATTTACTAGAAGGCCTCGAGAGTCAAAGATCACGCGGTGTTGGGGACACAGTCGACACCTCACACACCATTATTCAGCTTCCGTGGAGGAGAGTTGTTAAGCATTGCCTGTAGAGAGGACCTGCAGGAGTGATCTAGCACAGCCTTCAGGAGTCGTCTAGCACAGCCTTCAGGAGTCGTCTAGCACAGCCTGCAGGACTGGTCTACCACAGCCTGCAGGAGTGGCCTAGCAAAACTTGCAGGAGAGGCCTAACAGCCTGCAGGAGTGGCCTAGCAGAGCTTGCAAAAGTGGTCTAGCACAGCATGCAAGAGGAGTCTAGCACAGCTTGCAAAAGGGGTCTATTACATCATTCAGGAGTCTAGCACAGCCTGCACGAGAGGGTCTAGTACAGCCTGCACGAGAGGGTCTAGCACAGCCTGCACGAGAGGGTCTAGCACAGCCTGCACGAGAGGGGCTAGCACAGCCTGCACGAGAGGGTCTAGCACAGCCTGCACGAGAGGGTCTAGCACAGCCTGCACGAGAGGGTCTAGCACAGCCTGCACGAGAGGGTCTAGCACAGCCTGCACGAGAGGGTCTAGCACAGCCTGCACGAGAGGGTCTAGCACAGCGTGCACGAGAGGGTCTAGCACAGCGTGCACGAAAGGGTCTAGCACAGCCTGCACGAGAGGGTCTAGCACAGCCTCCAGCAGGGCGTCTAGCACAGCCTACATCAGGTCTAGCACAGCCTGCAGCAGGGGTCTAACACAGCCTGCAGGAGTGTCTTAGCACAACTTTCAGGCGAGGCCTAACACAGCTTGCAGGAGTCTAGCACAGCCTACAGGAGGGGTCTAGCACAGCCTGCAGCAGGGGCATAGCACAGCCTGCAGGAGGGGTCTAGCATAGCTTGCAGGAGGAGGTCTAGCACAGCCTGCAGGAGGGGTTTAGCACAGCCTGCAGGAGGGGGTTCAGCACAGCCTGCAGGAGAGGGTCTAGTACAGCCTGCAGCAGGGGTCTAGCACAGCCTGCAGCAGGGGTCTAGCACAGCCTGCAGCAGGGGTCTAGCACAGCCTGCAGCAGGGGTCTAGCACAGCCTGCAGCAGGGGTTCTAGCACAGCCTGCAGCAGGGGTCAGCACAGCCTGCAGCAGGGGTCAGCACACCCTGCAGCAGGGGTCTAGCACACCCTGCAGCAGGGGTCTAGCACACCCTGCAGCAGGGGTCTAGCACACCCTGCAGCAGGGGTCTAGCACACCCTGCAGCAGGGGTCTAGCACACCCTGCAGCAGGGGTCTAGCACACCCTGCAGGAGGGGTCTAGCACACTCTGCAGGAGGGGTCTAGCACACTCTGCAGGAGGGGTCTAGCACACTCTGCAGGAGGGGTCTAGCACACTCTGCAGGAGGGGTCTAGCACACTCTGCAGGAGGGGTCTAGCACACACTGCAGGAGGGGTCTAGCACACCCTGCAGGAGGGATCTAGCACACCCTTCAGGAGGGATCTAGTACAGCCTGCAGGAGGGGTCTAGCACAGCCTACAAGGAAAGGGAAGGTCTTGCGCAGTTTGAAGGACTTCCTTGCATAGCACAGCTTGCAGGGACTGCCTAGCACAGCCTGTAAGGACTGCCTAGCACAATTTGCAGGGACTGCCTGGCACAGCGTGCAAGGACTGCCTAGCACAGCTTGCAAGAACTATTTAGGGCAGCCTGCTGGGGCACCCTAGCACAAGCTGCTTGAACGTCCTGACGGCCTACATGGAAGACTATCACAACCTGCATGAGCGGTCTAGTACAATTTGCAACTTGCAGTCTGTTGGGGGTGACCTGAGGCCGCTTGCAAGGGGCGATCTAGCACAACCTGCAACTGAGAGGAGCTTGCAGGGAAGGCCACTTGCTATTGTTGTGGTAGATTAAAGACACTCGCTAGTTATAAAATTCGAGCAGCCACTTCCTCCTCGTCAACTATCAATGATTTATTAGATATCTGTGCAACACTTAGGTATCTTCATTGTGGAAACGTTTCGCCTGACAGTGGCTTCATCAGTCCAATACAAAGAATAACAGTGAAAATCAAAAGGAGTTTGAGGTAATCAGTCCCTCACTTCTGATTGACTGATGTACTGGACTGATGAAGCCACTACGGGGCGAAAAGTTCCCACAGTAAAGATACCTAAGTGTTGCATATGTGTCAAATTTATCAACTTATCGGTTCTCTGAACCATTCATTTACATCAATGATTCAGTTTCGAAGCTACCAGACTAGCACAGGTATGTATGTTATCCCATGCGGGATAACATACATACCGGTGTACTTTTAAAGGGAAATGCTCATGCTGCCGAGACAATTTGAATTAATGTTTGCGTAGTACACCGGAATTCGCAGGAGCACCTAGTGAGATGGAAAGACTCCAAGATGATTCTGACAGAAGAAAATCCACAGACGCCTTGCCAACAGGGATGGAGCGTGGCCTAGCACAGCCTGCAGGGATGGAGAGTCGTCTAGCACAGCCTGCAGGGATGGAGAGTCGTCTAGCACAGCCTGCAGGGATGGAGAATCGTCTAGCACAGCCTGCAGGGATGGATGGAACGTGGCCTAGCACAGCCTGCAGGGATGGATGGAACGTGGCCTAGCACAGCCTGCAGGGATTGATGGAGCGTGGCCTTGCACAGCAGGGATGGATGGAGCGTGGCCTTGCACAGCAGGGATGGATGGAGCGTGGCCTTGCACAGTATGCAGGGATGCATGGAGCGTGGCCTTGCACAGTCTGCATGATGCATGGAGCGTGGCCTTGCACAGTCTGCAGGATGCATGGAGCGTGGCCTGCACAGCCTGCAGGAATGGATGGAGCGTGGCCTTGCACAGTCAGAGGATGGATGGAGCGTGGCCTGCACAGCCTGCAGGAATGGATGGAGGTGGCCTTGCACAGCTACAAGAATGGATGGAGTGTGGCCTTGCACAGCCTGCAGGGATGGATGGAGCGTGTCCTTGCACAGCCTGCAGGGATGGATGGAGCGTGTCCTTGCACAGCCTACAAGAATGGATGGAGTGTGGCCTTGCACAGCCTACAAGAATGGATGGAGCGTGGCCTTGCACAGCCTACAAGAATGGATGGAGCGTGGCCTTGCACAGCAGGGATGGATGGAGCGTGTCCTTGCACAGCCTACAAGAATGGATGGAGCGTGGCCTTGCACAGCAGGGATGGATGGAGCGTGGCCTTGCACAGCCTGCAGGAATGGATAGAGCGTGGCCTTGCACAGCCTACAAGAATGGATGGAGCGTGGCTTTGCACAGCCTACAAGAATGGATGGAGCGTGGCCTTGCACAGCCTGCAGGAATGGCTGGAGCGTGGCCTTGCACAGCCTACAAGAATGGATGGAGCGTGGCCTAGCACAGCCTGCAGGAATGGATGGAGCGTGGCCTTGCACAGCCTGCAGGATGGATGGAGCGTGGCCTTGCACAGCCTACAAGAATGGATGGAGCGTATCCTTGCACAGCAGGGATGGATGGAGCGTGGCCTTGCACAGCAGGGATGGATGGAGCGTGGCCTTGCACAGCCTGCAGGAATGGATGGAGCGTGGCCTAGCACAGCCTGCAGGAATGGATGGAGCGTGGCCTTGCACAGCAGGGATGGATGGAGCGTGGCCTTGCACAGCCTGCAAGAATGGATGGAGCGTGGCCTTGCACAGCCTGCAGGAATGGATGGAGTGTGGCTTTGCACAGCCTACAAGAATGGATGGAGCGTGGCCTAGCACAGCCTGCAGGAATGGATGGAGCGTGGCCTTGCACAGCCTGCAGGGATGGATGGAGCGTGGCCTTGCACAGCCTGCAGGGATGGATGGAGCGTGGCCTTGCACAGCTAGGGATGGATGGAGCGTGGCCTAGCACAGCCTGCAGGGATGGATGGAACGTGGCCTTGCACAGCCTACAAGAATGGATGGAGCGTGGCCTTGCACAGCAGGGATGGATGGAGCGTGGCCTTGCACAGCAGGGATGGATGGAGCGTGGCCTTGCACAGCAGGGATGGATGGAGCGTGGCCTTGCACAGCAGGGATGGATGGAGCGTGGCCTTGCACAGCAGGGATGGATGGAGCGTGGCCTAGCACAGCCTGCAGGGATGGATGGAACTTGGCCTTGCACAGCCTACAAGAATGGATGGAGCGTGGCCTTGCACAGCAGGGATGAATGGAGCGTGGCCTTGCACAGCAGGGATGGATGGAGCGTGGCATAGCACAGCCTGCAGGAATGGATGGAACGTGTCCTTGCACAGCGTGCAGGGATGCATGGAGCGTGGCCTTGCACAGCCTGCAGGGATGGATGGAGCGTGGCCTTGCACAGCCTTCAAGAATAGATGGAGCGTGGCCTTGCACAGCAGGAATGGATGGAGCGTGGCCTTGCACAGCAGGGATGGATGGAGCGTAGCCTTGCACAGCCTGAAGGGATGGATGGAGCGTGGCCTAGCACAGCCTGCAGGGATAGATGGAGCTTTGCCTTGCACAGCCTGCAGAGATGCATGGAGCGTGGCCTTGCACAGCCTGCAGGGATAGATGGAGCGTGGCATAGCACAGCCTGCAGGGATAGATTGAGTGTGGCCTAGCACAGCCTGCAGGGATAGATGGAGCGTGGCCTTTCACAGATTGCAGGGATAGATGGAGCGTTGCCTAATAGCCTGCAGGGATGGATGGAGCGTGGCCTAGCACAGCCTGCAGGGATGCATGGAGCGTGGCCTAGCACAGCTTGCAGGGATAGACGGAGCGTGGCCTTGCACAGTCTGCAGGGATAGAGGGAGCGTGGCCTAACACTGCCGGCAGGGATGGATGGAGCGTTGTCTAGCACAGCTTGCAGGATAGATGGAGCGTGGCCTAACAGCCGGCATGGAGGGAGTGTGGCCTAGCACAGCCGGCAGGGATGGAGAGTAACCTAGCACAACATTCTATATGAAAGAAAAATAATGTAGGAAAGGGACAAAAATTTAGCTGACACTTTGCTTTATCCTGAGTTGCCTTGAAAATCTTTGCTATGAAGCCAACCTAAAGCCACTGGTACCCAAGCCAGTCAGTTCATTTAGAAGCACTCCGGAGCCAGAGGATCCCGAGGCGAATTCTTCTTTTGATCTCTACTTGCCTCGTACAATGTAAATGTTATGTCATTTTATCATGATTGAAAATTTCGAAAAAATAATAGCAGTCAATATTCTGTCCAGAGCGAGGTAAAGATTGTTTTTTGGTCGAGTCGTTAACAAATTGCAAAATAGCAAACAATGGCATAAACACACAAGTACATCATGCTTTTAATGTAACTGCTTCCTATGGTTTCCTTATTTTTTATCTGCCTTAAATGAAATAAATGTAATTTTTTCACTTGCACAAACTCCGACACTCCTTCGGAAGCCTCTGCCTAGTCACCACATGGAGAGGACCCGGGCCAGAACCCACCCTGGCAAACCTACCTGAAAGTGCGCTTCAGCTTCATATTGTTCCAGACTATGGAACTGAACACTCCTCCAGGCTGAGGGACTGACCACCTCAAAAACTTTCTCCAAGTTTAATGGACTGATTACATCTTTACTTTGCTTCTACTCTTTATGCCTTTATATTTGACTGAAAAAGCTTACTGTGAAGCCGAAATGTTTCAGTCAACAACAAAGGTATCCAACTGTTGACTGTTGTCTTGTCTTCAGATTTCTGCTTACACTGACTTAGAAGTCCTACTCGGTTTCCGTTTTGTGAATGTAATGAAATTCATTATTTCGGGGACACCTCATCCATTCGTAGGAAAATTACAGATGGAAAAACAAAAGCACGAATATATAAGTTACAAAATTCATACAGTTTACTTATTAACAAACGATAATAATAATACGATAAATACTAATACGATAAATTTTCTAAATGAATAAAAATGAAAATTTAAAGCAAACTGTCACGTATACAATAACATGAAGCAAGTGGTATGGATGTGCTCGTGATGGCGCAGACTGTCTCTGATCCTCAGTGATCAAATGTGATCTGAGTAGAATAATCACGGAAGGAGCAGAAGATTCAGTCACCACCATAAACTGAAGACAGACGGAATAATAGGCTTGAGCCTTAACGAGAGGTGCACGGCAATCAACACTTTGTAGTGTAGATGAACAAGCATGACTTGAGTGAACCGTGAACCGATGGAGTTTCGGAGGTGACGAATCGGTAGGGAATAAACAGCGGAAGACGTTGAAGTCTTCCACTAATGATAAAGGTAAGATTAAGTAGATCATTCACAATTTATCGCAAAAGTCACGAAGCTCATCAGATTCTTTGGAGTCTTGCTGGCCCGATCAAAACACTCAAACTAAGGTTGGCACCAAAGTGATTCACTCACTCGATAAACTGAAACTAAATTTCAACAAATAAAGACATGTAACAGCTGCAAAAATAAGATAAATAATTTCATTGAGGAACGAATGTTTACGATCGTCTGAGAGCTGGATAGTGATGTAACTCTTCCTAATTCCTATACTGCACATAATCTACCACCTCAGAGAATATTGTGATGAGAGGCAGATACGCAGCGCCGGAGACTGCATTCAAAAGTGACTAGCGTTTTATACACGCAAACAGCCCACAACACAATCGAACAGAACATTATATGCAGCTGCATGAACTTTTTCCTCAGAGTATGATCAAGCTCTACAGTAGTAGTATAGGTAGTAGCAGGAGTAGTGGCGTTGGTTGTAGAATTAGAAGTGGTGAAGTAAGGACCCATTAACCCAGATAGGTTTTAGTCATTCTGCTTACGAGGGGTGTTGGAAATAAATAATTGTCCAGAGGAATTGATGTTAATTGCTGGCTAGACAAGCACTGTTAAGATATTGCGACATAATTCATCAGCTGGAACCAACTTCACTGCAAAAAATACATATTTACCTGGGATGGTGGTTCATTTATCCAGGGTCGGAGTGGGAGCTTTAGCTAGTTCAGTGGAGGGAGAGGTTAGGTCTCCAAATTTTCACTATTGGAGTTATGAGTTTTTGTGGGAAAAAATTGGGTCGTGGAACTATTGACTTACAGTATGGTGTATATTTTATAAAGATTTTGATATCATGGATTTTAGGAATTACATTCAAGTAACTTTGGAAGCATATAATAACATAAATTGTGGAAAGAGAGATGAATAAAGTAGAGGAGTAAGACGTGCAAGAGTTGGGTATCTTTATTGGCAACAGTAAAGATACCCAACAACTGCCCATGTGTCTTACTCTTCTTGTCAGTATTGCATACCATTATTATAATCATGAATAAAGAAAAATACAGACTAAAAACCATCTGAGCATATTTTATACAAATAGATGAAGTGGTAGAAATAAGATGAATAAATTACATATGACTATGCGCGGGAAGCGTTGAAGTCATTGCATATTATATATATATGCAGTGACTTGACGTGCTGTTGGAGTGTAAGCAAGGTAACATTTATGAAGGGATTCAGGGAAACCGGCAGGCCGGACTTGAGTCCTGGAGAAGGGAAGTACAGTGTCTGCACTCTGAAGGAGGGGTGTTAATGTTGCAGTTTTATAACTGTAGTGTAAGCACCCTTCTGGCAAGACAGTGATGGAGTGAATGATGATGAAAGTTTTTCTTTTCGGGCCACCCTGTCTTGGTGGGAGACGGCCGATGTGCTAATAAAAATACATATATATATATATATATATATATATATATATATATATATATATATATATATATATATATATATATATATATATATACCAAACTGCGGCAGGCCAGGATTCGACCCACGACACATTGTCCTGCCTCAAGAGACAACACAACGTACGTGTCACCTTATCCACTAAGCCATCGATCCTACAAACAACATGAGACTAGCGAACTAGTCTTGTTTCATGTTGCGAGGACACTCGTGGCAGTGGATGCCCAAGGATTAATTTCAGCCTCCTCCTGTTTGAATACCCGTCTCAACAAGCAGTCTATATAACAATATATATAGCAATATATATATATATATATATATATATATATATATATATATATTATACACCCACACACTCTCGCTCACACGCTCTAGCTCACACGCTCTCGCTCACACGCTCTCACTCACATGCTCACACTCACATGCTCACACTCACATGCTCACACTCACATACTCTCACTCACACACACACATACTCACACACATGTGCCTAGGACAAAATGGTAACTAACACTCACACTCATTCACACACACACTCACTCTCACTCTCCTTTCACCCATCACCAAGAAACAATACCGCCAAACATTCGTAACGAAACTAGTAAATCTCGAAAATTAATCATATTTTCACCTTTGAATTATTATTATATTATTATTATTATTATTATTATTATAATAATATTCATAGTTGAAGCGCTAAACTCATAGGGCTTATACATTGCTTGGGAAGTGGAGGCAATCACATTTGATCCAAGAAAGGGACGTTTAGTTATATTTCTTTGGACTATGAAACTTTCACTTGCATGAAGACACCATTAAGAGCTCACTTGTGGAAATAGGCTGGATGTTGAGGAGCTCAGACACACTGGAAGATAAACTCTGGTTGATAGCTTTTGGACATACGTATATAATATAGTCACCTGCGGCCTTTTTTCATACTGTCAGTTTGAAGATTTATCTTCGTCTCTCTGGTGTTGGCTATTATGCCGTGATTTATATTCGTTTTACACACATTTGCTAAATACTGACATTGTCACAAAATATAGTGTGTTTTGACTTTAACTGTACATAACCTCACTGAACGTCCCAAACACCTCACAGTTTTCCTACATGCTATGCAGCTAATGTCGTGCGAACAGCTCGTCACTTTAAAAATTCACCATTATATCTTTGATTTTTACATAAACCTTTGAGTTGTAAACCAGTGAACGAGTCGCAGATATGCGTCTTATAAAGTGAATATAGCAGTTTCGAGACCCAAACAACGTATTAAACCTGCCGTGACACACATCTCATGTTTTATAAACAAATATTTAAGAATCGTATCACGATAGGTGAGTGGAATGGCTAGGGAGTCGGTACGAAAAAAAA
This sequence comes from Cherax destructor, assembly GCA_009830355.1. Taxonomy (NCBI): domain Eukaryota; kingdom Metazoa; phylum Arthropoda; class Malacostraca; order Decapoda; family Parastacidae; genus Cherax; species Cherax destructor. Next base: position 257,741 of record WNWK01000441.1, read on the forward strand.
AAAATGTGGGAGTAAGGAAAATCCACTAACTTTCATCAGTGTGACATCACCTAGTTGAATTATGATGATATTTTCAGTAATGTGTGTGTGAACTGGTGCACTCTACAACGTAGAATGGAGGCACACAGACTCATTTCCTCAACCAGCTAGCAATGCGCCGAGTAGAAAAAACACTCCATCACGTCCTCTCTCAGTGGGATTTACCACCTGCTAGTTAAGTTTCACGATCTTGGCAGCGGTCGATGCAGACTGCAATGTAGCACTCAAGCATGAGTCCCGCTGATGGCAAGATCACATAGTTCTCGTCTGTTATTATAATGCCGGGTTTAGGCTCGTAAATAATGACTTCCAAACAATTTTGCTCTTTTTCTGCATACTTCTGTTAATGTGGTTTCTTAAGTTGTTCTACGCATTGTTGTTGAACCTAAAAGATAAATCCTGTCATTCAGGCAATGTAGACGTGGCTTATGTTTTTGAATTAGTAAATTCGTTTATTAAACCCATCTCTATAGTTATGATTTAATTAAAATAGTTACCTGAAAAAGTACTTACACTGCGTCCATACCTAACTTAAACAGACGTGACAAACCTAAAATAACTGCGCATGAACAGTTCTATAAAATACAAAACTCTTCCACAGAAGCTTGATAAATTTTGCACTTGAGACTATTTGTTGATATCCCTGCTTTGTTTATATTAAATTTCCTATGAGAAAAAATGAGCTTACTTAAAAGAAATTGGGTTTTCAAATAGACCTATAAATGAAATTATCCACTTCAATAATGTCTGGTATAAAGTAAATACATGTAATGTGAACGGAAATGCTAGAATGTAAACTATACTGATGTAAAGGCAAAATATTATATAGATAAACATGTATAGTTCGGCCTTTTAACTGAATCCTTTTTGAAGCACCTCTTTAGTCCTTGTTTTGTATCCAAATGGGTTTCTCAGTTTCCACTGACTAGTATGTAAAGCTACCTTTAATGTATATTATAAATTTGTTTCAAATAAATGATATTATATGATTAATATAGTTCTTTTAAAAGAGGACTTCAAGGTTGGCAATTTATTGAATCGATTTAATTTACAAAATATTAATACAAATAGGTTACCAATCATACAATTCGAAACACCTCTGAAAACTTCCTGTCTTTCCGTGAAGGAAAGACAGGAAGATAGGATGGTTCACATAGTTCTGTTCGATGGTTTTCCTGGGAAAAACAGAGGTAAGGCGAGAAGTAGGTCAGCTACATTAAGAGCCACTCGAGCAAGTAAAAAAATAAATGTTTTTTTCAGTTAAGAGCAACACTTGTTCTTATTATATATCTTGTATTAGTTAAATAAGTCTTACAAAAGAGGAGATATGTTCACATAAAAATCTTGTTGAGTTTAGGATTGGTTGAGATGAAGGAGCACTAACAAAAGTACATTAGATGAAAAGTTTTTCTTAATACTTTGATTGTAACTGATATTTAAGCCATTGTATAAACTATATTTTCATGCAAGATTTAAATTAACTTACATAAGAGGTAGCATGCTGAAGTATAGATTCATAACTAAATATAGAGTAAATTACAGGTGTTTCTGCATTTAAGATCTGATCATCTAGCAGAGCACAAACTATATATATACATATATCTGACATTTTACAACTTGAGAATTTCAAAACTAGTTTGCTTGATTAGTTCGTGGTGACACTGGCAACATTTGCATTGTGCCCTATGGAGTGAGCCGTGAAAAAAAGCTTAGCCAGTCAAAGATAATATAGTAGTATTATTTGGAAGAGTAATTTCCGTTCGTAGGGCAAAAAAAAAAAACATTGTGTTCAACACAATAAAGATTCTATTTTCACCTCCCCCCCCCCAACACACAAAGATAATTAGGTCAATTTTTGTATCAATCAAAGCTCCTGCACACCGCCTGACCTAGATCAGATGTCCTGCCTTTCAAGTAAAGAATCTATTTTTAAAACCTCTTCGTAAACTAAGGAAAACCTCTGTAGGAAACCAAAAACTAGAATTATCTTGTTACCTGTTTAATTTTTTTTTGTTTTATCTCTATGCGAGTATAATTGTACCTCTCTTCCCCCCCCCCCTACCCCTCCAAATATATGGTTTCAAGGGCAGTCATGATCTTTCCTAAAATTCCAGAAACCAATGAGGCCCGCAATTGTAATTAAAGAGGATAGGCCAATGGGCTGAAACTCCACTGTAGTGTATATAGCGTCTGAATAATAGAAGACTGTATGACACATTTCGGGGATTCCAGTCAAAGCTTCGCACTTCGCGTGGCAATCATAGTGACGGTCTGCTTGTAACCACTCTCCATCTTCGAGGGAAAGATTCAATACAGTCTCTAGCATGGTCTTGAAGAGAGTCATCTATATATATATATATATATATATATATATATATATATATATATATATATATATATATATATATATATATAGTGTGTGTGTGTGTGTGTGTAGTGCCGAATAGGTAAAATTGGTTACTTAGAAAGAACTCGTTTGAAATTAAATTATTTCTAAAATTTTCACATATACGTTTAAAGATATATATTTTTTTCATTTATGTTAATGTAAAAATTAATAATTTTGTACCAAATTAACCTTAGAAAACTTACCTAGCCTTATTATAACAAGAGCAATTTAATTTAGCTTAATCCAACTAAATATATTTTAGATAAATTTAAAATAATTTAATAAACAAACAATGAAATACATTTTTTTCGTAAGGTTCAGAATGATTTTTTCGAAATTATTGCATACACAAATTTTTCGCTTGCTTTATTCGGCAAGACGAGCGTTGCTATTTAATCCAAAATCGGCAACGCACATAATATATATGATAGATAGACTGTGTGTGTGTGTACACTCACCTAGTAGTACTTACCTAGTTGTGGTTGCAGGGGTCGATTCACAGCTGCTGGCCTCGCCTCTTCACTGGCCGCTACTCGGTCATTCTACCCGCTCCATGAGCTTTATCATACCTCTCAAAGCTATGTATGGAGCCTGCCTCCACTACATCACTTCCCAGACTATTCCACTTCCTGACAACTCTGTGACTGAAGAAATACTTCCTAACATCTCTGTGGTTCATCTGAGTCTTCAACATCCAACTGTGACCCCTTGTTGCTGTGTCCCATCTCTGGAACATTCTGTCTCTGTCCACCTTGTCGATTCCTGTCAGTATTTTATATGTCGTTATCATATCCCATCTATCTCTCCTGTCTTCCAGTGTCGTCAGGTCGATTTCCCGTAACCTCTCCTCGTAGGACATACACCTTAGCTCCTGGACTAGTCTTGTTGCAAACCTTTGCTCTTTTCTAGTTTCGTTACATGCTTGGCTAGATGAGGGTTCCAAACTGGCGCTGCATACTCCAGCATGAGCCTAACGTACACAGTGAACAGGGTCCTGAATGGTGTGTGTGTGTGCGAGTGTGATGAAGACAACCTGTACTGTCTGCATGGACAGCCTATGCTGTCTGCCCCCAGAGGGCAAGCCTGGTAGGCATGCCAGCCTGCCCACCCCTGCCCCTCTCTCACTTCTCGTCCAGGCATCCTAGAGTAAACAAGGACTGCTACTCTCTCCCTCGTAGCGGGCATGGCCCTCCCGGCCCATGGGCACAAACACACTGCCTGTGTACCCTCACGTTATTGCAAATAAAGTAAGAAGCCTCCGAAGCCTTATCATTTCATTCACCACCTGCAGCAGAACGCAGAAATAAACTCTTGTAAACAGTGTGTGTGTGTGTGTGTGTGTGTGTGTGTGTTGTGTGTACTCACCTAGTTGTGGTTGCAGGGGTCGAGTCATAGCTCCTGTGTGTGTGTGTGTGTGTGTGTGTGTGTGTTGTGTGTGTTTGTGTGTGTGTGTGTGTGAGTAGACAGATAAATATAGGTATCTTCCCGAATATTATAGAAACAACGGAGGGCGGCTCAACGAATGTCTTTCCTCGCATGACAACCAAAGAACTTAAAAATTTCCACTTGAAATTAAGGAACAGCATATAAAAAAATTTAAGTACATAATTCAGTGAACCTATCAGACCTATAACAGCAGCTGACATATTTGCACAGAGGGTAATTTCACTGTAGGTGAACCATATCGATATAACTGCACTTCTGAAAACCTCTGGCGAAAGGATTAAAGGGACTCTGCATACCCTGTACTGGTCACCGTTTGTCCGGTTAATTAAGTTCGCTGACGGCCACTGCCTGTACTGGTGGCACGAACTGAAGGTCCGTGCCGGCCTTTGTCTGTGCTTGTAACAAGCAGCATGACAGAGTTCCATTGTTGATTGTCCCACCTGGCTTTTAGGCGCCCCAATAAACCTTGCACAGCGTGTAGCTGCAGCCGGGATATACAGCACGGAGTTTAATAAGCTGGTTATATCGTGTATGACAGGCTTGTTAGAAAATGGTTCTGGCTGTGGGGCTCTTTCTGCTGGCTACCGAGGCTAAATTAGTACACAGTCAGCGGGATCTACTTTTGCAGTTCCTTTTGTGAGAACTTCCTCTGGGAAACAGCCTCTTGCTTCATCCTCTTACTCAGTCGGGACTCGAATAAAAGCTACGTTGTTCCTCTTCCTGCATTCATTCAGAGATGCTAGTCTATATCCCTTACTGAGTAAGGTAGATGAGTTGTTATTACCTTACTCAAGGGGGAAGATGCGAGTCTGCTACTCTTATTTAGTTTGGAAAAAGCCCTTTCCCCGCTTAGTGAGAAGAGAGAGTCTTCTTATTCAGTGAAGAGAAGCGAATATATTTTTCTTACTCACTTGGGAGATGCAACCTGTTTCTCTAATTGAGTAGGGAAGGTGTGAACCTGTTCCCCTTACTGAGTAGGGAAGGTGTGAACCTCTACCCTTCACTGAGTAGGGAAGGTGTGAACCTCTTCCCTTTACTGAGTAGGGAAGGTGTGAACCTCTTCCCTTTACTGAGTAGGGAAGGTGTGAACCTCTTCCCTTTACTGAGTAGGGAAGGTGTGAACCTCTTCCCTTTACTGAGCAGGGAAGGTGTGAACCTCTTCCCTTTACTGAGCAGGGAAGGTGTGAACCTCTTCCCTTTACTGAGTAGGGAAGGTGTGAACCTCTTCCCTTTACTCAGCTGGGGTGATGCCAGGTTGCTTCCTTGTTATCAGTTTTATCTCACTTTTATCCTGTAAAAAATTCTTGACAACGACACTAAACTCTACATTTTTATGCTATTTTGTTCTGCAGAGAAATGGAGAGCGACAGAAAACTTAAAAAAAAAAATTCTTTCTAGTGTTTTGTTAAGAGGCGGGGAACAGCCGCCTCTGTGATGAACTGTACCAGATACCAATACTCTTTGTGCCTACATGTACATGTACCAGCAAAAATAGGCATCCCAGAGCATTTGTGGTAACTTGGATGATGGTTTAACACTTGTGGTAACTTGGATGATGGTTTAACACTTGTGGTAACTTGGATGATGGTTTAACACTTGTGGTAACTTGGATGATGGTTTAACACTTGTGGTAACTTGGATGATGGTTTAACACTTGTGGTAACTTGGGTGATGGTTTAACACTTGTGGTAACTTGGGTGATGGTTTAACACTTGTGGTAACTTGGATGATGGTTTAACACTTGTGGTAACTTGGATGATGGTTTAACACTTGTGGTAACTTGGATGATGGTTTAACACTTGTGGTAACTTGAATGATGGTTTAACACTTGTGGTAACTTGGATGATGGTTTAACACTTGTGGTAACTTGAATGATGGTTTAACACTTGTAGTAACTTGGATGATGGTTTAACACTTGTGGTAACTTGGATGATGGTTTAACACTTGTGGTAACTTGGATGATGGTTTAACACTTGTGGTAACTTGGATGATGGTTTAACACTTGTGGTAACGTGGATGATGGTTTAACACTTGTGGTAACTTGGATGATGGTTTAACACTTGTGGTAACTTGGATGATGGTTTAACACTTGTTTGTAACTTGGATGATGGTTTAACATTTGTGGTAACGTGGATGATGGTTTAACACTTGTGGTAACGTGGATGATGGTTTAACACTTGTGGTAACTTGGATGATGGTTTAACATTTGTGGTAACTTGGATGATGGTTTAACACTTGTTTGTAACTTGGATGATGTGTAAAACTTGTGGAAATTTGGATGATGTGTAACACTTGCGGTAACTTGGATGATGGTTTAACACTTGCGGTAACTTGAAAGACAGGTAAGATTTTAGCACTGTAAACATGTAACTCGTGTAGTAACTTGGCAGATGTACAACATTTTTTAACTTGGCAGCCGGGTAATCGTTGCTGTAACTTGATACACGTTTAACACTTGTAGTGACATGAATTGTTCAAGTGCGTTCGACTCTGATATACGAATGGAGGGCGTTGAACAGCTTTGGACTTATTGCATTTATTGAGGTGTCAATTAATTCATTTATTGCACTCCTGCTTTTCATTTTGGGTAGCTTGCACATTCTGCCGAGCCTCCCGATCTCGTTAAACATCACCGTAATATATATATATATATATATATATATATATATATATATATATATATATATATATATATATATATATATATACATAATACATAAACCATGCGATTCTACGAGAACAGAAAACGGTGTGACCAATTTTTTTTTTTTCTGGAGCTGATGTGACGGCCGCTACATCCATTGCCTCCGTCGGGGAAAGAAAAGATGTTCCACACACGTTTCCTAAACAAAAAAACTCCACCTCTCGCGGCATGTTTGTCTTGTGCACAAATACATTAGTAATGAGACGAGAAAAAAATATTTCCCTTTAGTGTAGATTTTAAGGTTACCATAGGACATAACTAAATATGAAAGAATAAATATACAAGAAAAACTACTAAATAAGAAGAGGGAAGCCAACTCGACTAAAAGTCGCTATCAATAAGAATGTGTGAGGTCTCAATATTTAGTACTCAGCAGTTTATTGGCTGTTGCTTGGACGCACAGCTTAGGGTAACACTGGGTGGGTTGCAGATTTTATATGGGTTGTCAATTGCACTTGGTAGTTTAACTGTCTGTTAGTGCTTCGACGATGGAAAGAGACGGTCATAATATACAGTTGAAATATGTAAAAAAAAAAAAAAAAAGAAAACCTGTGCTGTAAATGAAAAAGCTTAACAACAAAATTGTAAAATGCAAGACATCACACAAAAGGGGTGACAAACCTAGAAAAGCAAACACACTCATGATTCCTGAGACATGTATATATGTCGTGCCGAATAGGTAAAACTTGCGATTTTGGCTTAAATAGCAACGCTCTTCTTGCCGAATAAGGCAAGTAAAAATTTGTGTATGCAATAATTTCGCAAAAATCATTCTGAACCTTACGAAAAAAATATGTTTCATTGTGTTTATTATTAAATTATTGTAAACTTATCTAAAATATATTTAATTGGATTAGGATAAATTAAATTGCGCTTGTTATAATAAGGTTAGATAAGTTTTCTAAGGTTCTTTTGGTACAAAATTATTAATTTTTACATTAATATAAATGAAAAAATATGTCTTTAAACGTATAAGATTTTTTTTTTAGAAAGGACTTAATTTTAAACGAGATCTTGCTAATTGACCAATTTTACCTATTCGGCATGACATTATATATATATATATATATATATATATATATATATATATATATATATATATATATATATATATATATATATATACAATTACGCAGTGTATTGTAGAGAATATTTTATATAAAAAAAAAACGCTCCATGTATGTCATTTTCAGGGTTTTGTACTGAAACTGGACGCGTATTATTCCTGGTCAGTCAGAGTGGCCAGGAGAAGAGAGAGAGGTGTATTTTGTTGAGAAGGTGAAACACAGCAGGAGCAAGATGTAATTGTGTGAGTAGGGGAATTTTTTTAGTTTATACTATAGGTAATTTTATTTGTGTTTAAGTGCTCTCATGTTTACCTGTAAGGCCCTAGTGTGCAGAGGCCTATTTAAGTTTTTGGAGAGTACTCGTACAGCCTACAGGTTGAGTAGCCTGCCCAAGAAGGAGGGGTGTCAGGGAGCCTCCCTGTTTATAAATGTTTACGTATTTTGTTTTACTCACAAGTAGTAGTGTGCTAATGAGCTAATGTGAGTGAGTAAAGGTGATGTGGTATTTAATACGGTAGATTGTAGGATGTATATTTTACCTTAATACGTATATATATTTTTTTTCTTTTTTTTTAAATAATATAAATGCCCCTAGACATAGCAGGTTGTTTACCCTTTAGGAGCCAGGATTTTTATTTACTTTACGCAGTCAAAAAAAGCGTAACAATATATAATATGCATGCATATCATACACATACAAACAACAGGTACGTCTTGTTACTTCTACTAACACCTAGGTCACAATACACATATACATGTAAGTGAATGGGAATACACACATCAGTATTATTTCTTTTTATGTATATGTTTAAATGACGACGCCTTCCTCCGTATGCCATGCGTGTCGTATAAATAAAGCGACTAAAATGCCGGGAGCAAGGGGCTAGTATCCCCTTCTCCTGTATTACTATAGTATTTGAAATGAATATTTTCAACTTGTTAAGTTGTAGAGATGATAAGAACGAGTTGATTGTGAATGGTATGAATGTAAAGAAGCTGGATGTCTCTTAAGTGAAACAACGGTGAAGGGAGTGGGAGCTTTTCAGTGGGGAGAAATAAATGGGATTAAGTCAGATGTATCTGAGATCATTATAGTTAAAGGAGAATCGGTAATGTTCACTGGCCAATTATGGAAGGAAAAGAGGAAATATAAATGTGTAAATTCAAATATTATGTGGATTAGAGAGAGAGACAAAGAGATTGACAAAAACAGAGAGAGAGAGAGACAGAGGAAAAAAAAGTTTAGGGTGAAGAGGGTAATAAGTAATACGTATCTTAAAAAAAAAAGTAAATTAGTACACGAGATAAGATATAGGAAGTAATGACAGCAGTTTGGTAGACTGCGTATTAATAGATCAAAGCTGATGGGTAGATTTCTCGATGTGCACGTTTTCTGATGTGCAACAGATATATCAGATCATTATTTCGTTGTATCTAGAGTGAGAATAAGAGATGGAGTACAAGAAGAATATCAGTGAGTATGAGTGAAAGTTTATAAATTAAGGGAGGAGGTAACTAGGGTAATATATAAGAAACTGTTGGGAGAAGGTGGGCTAGAGAGTATAGAAAATGAGGAGGTCGATGAGATTTACGAATGTAGTGTTAGTGTGCGCAACAGTGTATGGTAGAGCTTTTGAAAGAATTCAGGGTAGGTCAGCAGGATTGCAGATGAACAAGGAGGTTGTTGGCGGACAGGTCTATGGAAGGTGAGGTGAACCACTGAATTGATGAGGGGGAGGAAAGATGAGGGGGGCGTACTAAGGGAGACAATGAACGTTATATGGGGTCCCGTAGCTCGATCGCAAGCGCACTCTGCTCACACCCTGAGATCCAGAGTTCATCTCCGGTACGGCTTGAAAACATTAGGGGCGTGTTTCCATAAGACACCTGCTGTCCATGTTCACCCATCAGTATTAAATAGGTACCTGGGTGTTAGTCGACTGGTGTGGGTCGCATCCTGGGACAAAAACTCACCTAATTTGCCCGAAATACTCAGCATAACAAGGCTTTCTATATAGTAGTATGTCACTGATGTTAGCTAGGCCTGTATACCTCGTACATGTACTTGTAGAAATAAAGATATATATTATTATTATTATTATTATTATTATTATTATTATTATTATTATTATTATTATTATTATTATTATTATTATTATTATTATTATTATCATCATCATCATCATCATCATCATCCAGAGGGAATTAGAGGAATGCACGCTAGCGCGAGTATGCGTGAGTGCTCGCGCGTGCGTACATGTGCATGCTCGGGAGTGTTCATCTATTGTTTCACCACCAAGCTTGTGTGACCTAGAGGATTATTATTATTATAATCATAACTAAGTGTTAAACCATAAGGGTCATACATTGCTGGCCTAGAGGAAAATTTCACAATCCATCGGTCAATAAATGTACATATTGCCAAAAGTGTAGAGGAACTGTGTGTCATGTATCATGACGAACCCAAAACACAATTTCATACCCAAAGTCATCAGCAAGAAATACTAATTTATAACGAATCACCTTTGCCTATCATTTTGCTTAAGTTACTGGGCGACATTCCCGCGCCCGGTGCCTCGAGATTAAGTCATCACAGAGTATAATCTACACCGGTTCCTCTTCACAGTAAAATATTTATATATTTTTTTTTTTTTTACCGTGATGGACTATATCACTTCAGATTTGTTTTTCAGTTTCTCCAAACTGCGTAATTTAGAACCTTATTACGTGCGTAAAAAATTAAAATTATCCATGTGTCATCAAGCTTCTAGTCATCTTTACAATCCCTTAAAAAAATAAAATAAAAACCGTTTCTTCATCTTTAGGTAGAATAATGTATGTACTTCCACTGCTACTTCCCCAGCGTACACCTGCTATGTTTGTGGGATATTCTGACACTGGTAAATATTGTGTCTCGCTTCCAATAAGTAAATCAATAATTAATGAAACTATATGATCGATCCGAGAAAGGTATCCCGGTATTATATAATCCCAGTCACCTCTATTTAAATGTACTCTGTCGGAATAGTGCGGAATGCTGCGTACTCTGTAATGTAGTTAAATATTAACACTGGCGATTAGAAACGAATCAGAAGAGGCAGACAGAAGACACATGGATACTAATATTCAAAGTTCTTCCATAATAATGGCAAATTAGGACATATGCAACACAAATTTATTTCAAGGGGTCCACTAAGAAGTATCATCTTTAAAGCTAAATTAATGAGGCATTTTACTGTTATCTCTGAAGCCAATGTTCTAAATTATACCTTCGCATTAAGCTTGAAGCTGAAGTTTTGAAGCTAAGTGGATGGGACACTCAAATTTCTTCCAATTAAAAACAATTTGGGACCTTTAAAGGGCAAAATCAATAAATTATTTTCTCTACGACTGACCATCTTTTAAGTAACTAAATATTTTTGTTTAAGATTTGGGAAAGCAAAAAGCAATTTTTCCACATAGATTAAAAGCACAAATGTTATAGGCACATAAAAGTAAATTATGTAGGTTTAACCTAGGAAACCCTACTTAAATCAGACACTGACTTCTGATCGGAAGAAACATTCTACAGTTATTCATTACAACTTAATTTGAGTTCACTCTACAGTTACTTCAATGAAGCGAATTTAACAAAAAAATACGCAACCTAAAATCTAGACAGCGTCAATCGAGGAAACGCAACATTAGATGCATACTCCAATTAATGCACAGAATGCAACAAAATTTGCACCAACACAGCCATCTTCATGTGTCCTCAGACACCTATGTAGAGCATTCGTAAAGTTCAAGCCGGTTGTCGCGCAGCTGGTGCAAGTATTTCACCCAGCTCAGGATGACAGATTTCATCACCATGAAATCCATCCTGCGTGATATAATATGACACTAACGTATGTCATTAACGTACAGAATAAGGTAGCAGCATACTTTTAATAAAGAAAAATAGAGACTGTCTTACCGCGCCCCCGCAATAGTGCCGATACCATTGAGGGAGTCATCTGTTGATAACGAGTCTCTTCGTTGGCTACTAAGATCCCTTTCTGTGTCGCTCCTGGCTGCTAGGGTCATAGCTGTCAGTCCTAGGTGCTAAGTCCGTCGGTGCTGCTCCAAGTCACTAGCCCCGCCATTGTTGCTCCTAGCTGCTGGGTCCATCACGGTCGCACCTAGCAGCGGAGTCCGTTGTGATCTCTCCTAGGTGTTGGGCCCCGCCGTTGTCGGTTCCTGACGCGACACGAAAACGCTTCCTCACGTAATGCGTTCAATTTCCTGTATTTTTATGAGTGCTTAATTGGGTTCCGGCTTTTCCTAATACGTTTCCGACACGGACAAAGCGCACTAGTCACCAGGTCTCTGGTATCGACCTCTCCAGAACCATTACATTCACGACAACCTTAATGAACCCTCCTCCATCGATCTTTCAAAGAAAAGAGAAGAGTGGAGAGAGAGAGAGAGAGAGAGAGAGAGAGAGAGAGAGAGAGAGAGAGAGAGAGAGAGAGAGAGAGAGAGAATTTCACATAATTGGGAAAGTACAAATACGGAGACTTCAGAATCGATCCTGGGATATGGCTGACAACAGCTATAATCTTAGACACTGAGTACGGATGTCAAAATTCTTCCATATGCTCACAGGCTGATTATAATTTATCTTCATTAGGAACTGTTAAACCCAACTGATAATTCTTTGGTCATAGGCCCAAGTTGTAGCCCAAACTTCTTTTACAGAGTAGACAAACGTCATACAAACTTAGGTAATACACATTTAGATCGCGTGTTCATGTGAGAAAGATGGCAAGGTTTATTAGGCATTTATCAGGATAATTGTCTCCTGGCACAGGTCACACTCAAATTACCCGTAAATGGTTAAGCATCTGCTGGCTTACAAGAGCTAAGAGTTACACCCCATTTGAAACACACAAGATCACTACCTAGTAGTGTCCTAAGACGATTAGTATATAAGAATGTTTGTATAAACTTTAACAGACAGCTATTTCCAGCATGAAATTCCAATATTACCAAGGGAAATTATACAATGAAAATTATAACGTGTAGCATCGGACGTACGAGAGAGACCAAAACACCGCCATCAGTGGGATCCTCTCATTACCGAGGGTTTGTCGTGGGCTTGTTCAGTACCCTCAGTATGCACATGTAAGCCAAACAGCATAATTGAGCTATGTTTATAAACAGCTTTTCACTCATAATGAGCTCTTATTTATGGGTGTTTTGTGGATCTCTGCCGAGTAATGACAGGTTCCACTGAATAATGATGTCCCTTACGGCTGTTTGGAAACCACACTTGTTGAGCAGATGCATCCAATAATAACTCAATATCATATTGCTGAATGTTTTTTCCAAATGATTTATCGTCACTTAATTTTTATACAAAACACATTGAGAAAATAATTAATGAGATTCAGAATTTATGACACGTGCTTAACTACACAAAAAGTATGCATAACACTAGAGCAATATTCTGCGTTGTTTGCTTGGTACTGTTCATTATACTTTATGTGAAGTACTAATCCCGTGTTGGTCATTTAGCTCGAGGATTCGAATAGGCTGAGCTCGGTGCACACGCTACTGTACATGTTCAGTTATGAGAATTTCTATTAGTATCTTACTAGCTAAAAGCCGTTATCCTCCCTCGTCACATCTCGAAGCTTGGGGCCTTGTAAATATACAGATACTACTTAAATACATTCTTTATTTGATACAGGGAACAGCACACAGAAAACAGGAGACTGCTAAAGCCATCTAAGAGCCAGACATTTTATTTGATCAATTGATTCGATTTTTTGAAAGCACGTTTTTGCAAACAGCACTAATAATGAAGTACATACTTCCAGAATCAAACTGCTGACGGCTGCACATCTTGTGGGTTAACTGGTAACTGTTGTCTCTCCTGGGTCAGGTTAAAAAGCCCTGCGTTAAAGTCCCTATAAAAATAGCGTCCATCCGGTTAGAATCGAAATTTACTAGTAAAATTCTTACATTTTCCTCTACCTCTTCCAGAGACTGAATATATTATAGAGAGGGTGGAAGAGGGGATAGGACCTCTTATAACTATTTGTGGTAACTGTTGTTTGAGCAAGTATGAGACGCGGCTTATAGTTTCTTGGCAGTCTTGGGTGTTAGTTTTAACTCGTGGTTCTCCCTATTCATAGAAGTCGTACTGAAGTTTTCAAACATCCTTTTCTTCGTTGAACAGTAAGTCACTTTTCTTCATCGGATCAATGTATTTAAGGACCGAGTATATATCTTGTACTAAACTGTCTGCAGTCGCTACACATTATGAAGGCAAGGGTTACAGTTTTCGGTTTAAAAAAACAAACATTAACAAACTCTTGGACATATTAGAAAAAGTTTCGGTTCTGGGACGTTTATCACTTCTTACATGCGATGGTCGAAAATAACAGTATATAAGAACTGCAGCTGAGGTGGGAGCGACACGTACTAACCTAATGAAAAGGCATGTGTGGTATTTGAGATGGCGTTAGGTAGCATCATTTAGTTTCTGGCCTATCTGAAGAGCATTCTTTATGGAGGAAAAGCGGATCATCAGTTTTTAAGGTAGAGGAGGGAAGGAAACTAATAACTACAGAGTGCATTGGCCAAGATATAGAGGTTTAATCAACAAAAAGCAAAAAACCCACACTTTATAGAGGAAACTATAAACATCTCTTCGGTTTACCTTGGACTAATCAAATAACTGACCGAAACGTCATTAAAAGTTTTCTCTCCGAATAGTGGATGTATTGGGAAATATTCCAGCAATGGGATAGTGACATTTATTCATTAAATAGGTATATTGACTCGTAATCATACTGATATCAGCAAGGAAAACCTAACCCTCGCAAAACTTACACAAACAAGAAATAATAAATATTATCACAATATTTAAATGCCCCATTAGAAGAAGAAGGTCTCGCATACTTAAAAGAAGTGGCGCTATCTTATTTCCTCAACTCCGGAAGTTTTCCTAAAACTTGAAGACAAGTCAGGATTCCACCTCAAGTTTCGCAGTTACTTTTATTTATCTCTGCTCAACAAAGTGGTACACTGCTGCATAAGAATATACTGTCTGGCGAGGACTGGGTCTCTGGCGACTTCTCAAATTGATTAACAGTTAAAAAAAAAAAAAGGCTTCGAAACAGAGAACAGTCATGATACTTTGATGCGAGAAATCCGTCGTGATACTCACCATTGCAGGTGTCAGTGCTATGTATAACAGGGGAAACATGTTCTAACTAATTTATTTCAGGAACCTGTTTTCGGTACTATAATTATTAATGATGCTCATGATTGTTTTCCCGCAACATGTTCTTTATTTGCACAATGTAATTGTCTCCATACATACCGTGAACATTTTTATTTCTTCTGTTACTATTGTTTCCCATTACCTTCCTTTCAAGTCAGCATCTCAGCCACGCTGCTGTTGTTTCTATTTTAACTAGTGTAACTTAACGTAGAATTATAAGTGCCTCTCCTATGCCTAATTCTTTATCAGTAAAAGCTATGTTCACAAGAAGCAGATAAATAAAAAATAAAATACATGACTTCGAACCTCCTAAGCGACTAGGTTATTGTTCAGCCGCAGTTCATCCTGGGAGTGATAACAAGAAAACACAGGATTGAAAAGGTCTTATAACTACTGTGTGTAGATGTATCACAATTTCTTCATACAGAAAATGATTTACTCAATGATACAATTTTAAAATTTCAAATATTTTATCATTAGCATTACACATGGAATCAGTTCAATTAAAATTACATTATTTAGCAGCTCAATCATCTAATCGACGTAATGTGTGGAAACATAACCAAGAAATCTGATATATTTCCATAACACTGAAGTGATGTACCATTTCTTGTAGAGTTTGTTGTGAAGTCTCTCTATATATATTTTAATGTCTGGATACAGAGATAGGTCTTTTAAGGCAATAGTTTTAAAATGCTAAAACAATTAAATTCAACATCATCCACAAATATTTTCAATCTCTGTCAACAATTCCTGAATTTATGTCTTTCTTCAGAAACAAGCATATTATCTCCAGATCGTACACAGGTAAACAATGACAGGGTGTCATCGTTTACTTGTGATGGCTTCTGAAACCTTAACAGTAACAATTAGAGTAAATAGTTCAATCTATAAAGTGGAAGCACATTTATATTACTTCCTTGCATTGGTTTATGGTATTAGTTCTTTCCTCTCACAAGCAATCATGAGGGAAGATAACCATCAGTGAAGATGGTCTCTGATGTATGTTTTGGGCTTCAGATTGTGCCTCTGTTCTAGGACCGGACGTGTTTCGCTTCGTCTTGGACCATGCTGAAGTGGCTAGTGGAAATACTGTGAAAATCAAAAGATCATTGTGGTGGGAAACGCCACAGATAAGGTCTTATCAAGTCGCGTGCATTTTGCAGATCAGAAATGTAGCTGGGACGAGATCTACAAAGGGTCTAAGGGGAAAAAATAATTTCAGATGATATCTAGTTCCTAGCATTACAGGAAAAAAAAGTGCTGTATCAACAAGGCAAACGGTTTCAAAATACAGTGGCTGATGCCTCTTAGGACCAGGATAGTTATCCCATTAAATTTCGTTTGCGTGTTGGCAAACTTTATTCATGTAGGATAATAAAAATTCCTGGAATTGTTAGAATCCGTGCCATAACTGGAGAATAACTCATTTGATGGGCTTCATTTTTTCCCCATTGCTAAGTATTATAACACAACTTGTCATTCTGAGGTGAGTGCAATTTAATTTGCCATTTTTATTAAGTAAATATACTAACTAGAGAATGCCTCTTTTGATCAACTTCAAACCATAAGCGTAGGTGTATCTTAGAAAGTATTTTTGTATTAAATATGTTGTGTTGGTGCCAATTTGTCTTTTTATCAATTTTATCATTTTAGATTTTTAGTTTGGTCGCTGCTTGAACCGAGAAAGGCATCCCCGTATTTTTGTAACCAGAGTCGACTGCCCCTGAATACACGTGATTGAAATAGTAGTGTTGAAAATTTGAAGTGAATCGGAAGATACATATATAGGATATTATATTGACACTAATATCCTAGTTTCTTCAATAAAATGGTAAACTAGGACTAAAACATCCCCCATCCAATTCAGACCAGTCCTAGAGATCATAAAACATCAGTATCTTAAAATACACAAGCACATTGTCATTAGTTTTTTAGCTGATTGTTTTTTTCCCAAATATTTTTCTCAGACTTTTCTTGTTACAAAACAGTCATTGTTTCGTTTTTGCCGTGTTTCTATCTCGTGTTTTTTAATCGTATTTCGAAAGTGTTAAATTTCCTAGCTCACGAAATCTTAATGACACGATTGCCAACAAATCACAGAATGGGCGGGCCTTGAACCCGTGGTAGGTGGGCCCTAAAACTCACAGGCCAATGTGTTAACCACTGGACCATCTGGTTTCAATAAAACTCATCCAACTAGTTATATTTCTACATACCACGGATATGTTAGCATGGACCCCATTGTAAAAACCTGCATTTGTGGTCACAGTGGTGGCCCATAGTAACCTACCCATGGTGTATAGAAATATACGTAATTGGTTGAATCCTACTAGATCTAGCTGGTCCAGTGATTAGCATACTGGTCTGTTACTTTTAGACCTCACTTGACATGGGTTCGAGCCCCACTCATACTGTGATTTGTTTTACTTCCCAAGTCTTTGATGTCTTCGTTCTCTGCTTTAATGAACGCGACCCTTCGAACCATTTCTTGTTCTTAATAATCTTGTTTCTTATATCAACTTTGGGGCAGTAAGATAATCTGACTTCCTACCTTATTTTCTGTGATCCTTGCGTCCTCCACTCTGATTCGCATTTTTTTTATTTATATCTCAGTTTACCACAAGAAGTTTCTTACTTTTCACAAGCTGTCTCCAACTTGTCTGGTTTATCCACTTTTTATTTTCTCTTCTCAAGGAAGGTTTCCTTAGAGCCACGCTCAGCCATCTCCAGCCGTCCCCAATGAGGGTTTCCTAGAGCCACGCTCAGCCATCTCCAGCCGTCCCCAATGAGGGTTTCCTAGAGCCACGCTCAGCCATCTCCAGCCGTCCCCAATGAGGGTTTCCTAGAGCCACGCTCAGCCATCTCCAGCCGTCCCCAATAAGGGTTTCCAAGAGCCACGCTCAGCCATCTCCAGCCGTCCCCAATAAGGGTTTCCTAGAGCCACGCTCAGCCATCTCCAGCCGTCCCCAATAAGGGTTTCCTAGAGCCACGCTCAGCCGTCTCCAGATATCTCGTGGACAGCTTCCCTGGAGCCATGCTTAAACGTCACCAGCCACAGCAACTGTCGCTCGCGTTTCAGACCGACTCACTAGTGCTTGATATATTTTTACGCTTTGGCTCAAACACAGCAAGAGTCAGGAAAGAGGCCGCCAAGCTGTTGACGAAACCCTATTACCAAATTAACTTTCGTATAGCTTTTTTTATAGAGTTCAGCAGATAATTTGGAATGTATAAAAAGGGGAAAAAACATAAAATTAAGAACTTTTAAGAAACTTCCCATTTCCAGACTGAGAATGTAAATAACATTATGTATGCATGAGTGTCTGGTAGGAGATTCGGTTATAGACACCTTATTTAAGATCTGCTACTTCGGCAGTTACAGAAAAAAACAACTTATTTTTTTGTCAGTTTCATTTGATGAGATATCAGGTAAATAAAACTACGAATCGGTAAAATAAATATTTCAAAGGAAGGGATTATTCCATAAATATAACTTGAAATACTAATGAATTGAAATACTTTAATATATCTTTGCTTGGGTAACCTCCCCTTGTATTGATTTGCCTGTTGTATGTAATGTACGACGATGTCCTGATGTTTCCCGAAATTAGTGGCTAATGACCAAGAAATTTAGTGAATTTTTTTCTTGCTAGTAGTACTAGCGTGCGTTAACAGAAGTTTAAATGTCTCACATTTGGTCTATTAGTGTGTTCCACTAGGGACTAACAAAGTCCCAGGAATTCAGCAGTGGTTTAAAATGGTCTCTTAAAATTAGTAAACAGTAGATTCAGCTAGGGTACATTACGCTCCTTCATAGTACATATCTCGTGCACATTTTTTTTCAATGCATCATTAAGCTCCATCCATTTATTCCTGCTGGTCATGTTGCAGTTGAAAATGAAGGAGAGTAAAAACCTTATACAATACTACACTAACAAATAACTCGCACACAGGAGAATAAAACTTATGGCGACGACGTCAAAAGTTACATTCTCTTATGTGCGGGTTATTTGTGTATTGTTCCAGTCACGGTATTGTGCCTTTTTATTCCCTGTACTATGTTATCCGTCAGAGTTAAATTTAGTCTGCAGTTATCTGTATTTCCAATTTTCCTAAGATGTAAATATTGATTTCAAATATAATTCCTCACAAAATATACAAATGCTAATAAACACTAGAGGCATTATATATATATATATATATCATATATATATATATATATATATATATATATATATATATATATATATATATATATATATATATATATATATATATATATATATATATATATATATATATATATATATATATATATATATATATATTTTGGCCTCTAAGTGTTTATCTAGACGCTTATTTTAGGATAATTTGTTATTTTTGTGAGAATTATATTTGAAATCAATATTTACATCTTAGGAAAATTGAAAATACAGATAACTGCAGACTAAATATAACTCTGACGGAACACTGCTGCAGGCCTACTGGCCCATGCGAGGCAGGTCCAATTCTCCCACCGTCTTAAGCCAATGCCTTAACCTAGTCTGGTCAGGTCACATTTACTTAAGGAAGGAGCACGTCATCTGAAGGCCTACTGGCCCATACAAGGCAGGTCCTTATCAAAACCACCCCTACCCAAAACTACTCAAGAATTTACTCCCGTACCCACGACACCAAACAAACCCAGCCCCTCCCACTCGTATATTTGTCCAATCTGTTTTTATAGCTACCCAAGGTCCAAGCCTCGATCACCCTACTCGGAAGATTGTTCCACGCATCCACAATTCTGTTCGAAAACAATGTATTTATCTAACCTATTTTTAAAACTACACAAGGTCTTATCTTCTATGACGGTACTCGGTAGTTTGTTCCACTCATCCACAACTCTATTACCAAACCAGTGCTTTCCTACATCCTTTCTGAATCTGAATTTTTCCAACAAAGCCATTGCTGCGAGTCCTGTCTAGGCTAGATATTTTTAGCACACTATTTAAATACCCTTTATTAATTCCTGTTTTCCATTTATACACCTCAATCATATTCCCCCTAATTCTACGCCTTTCCAGAGAGTGCAGATTCAGGGCCCTCAGTCTATCCTCATAGGGAAGATTTCTGTTCGTTTTCCAGTGCATTTATATCCATTCTGTAATACGGTGACCAAACCTGATATCATATGAAGCCATCTTGATAAGCATAATTTGATTAATGATACACAGCATGGATTCACGAGGGGCCGTTCCTGTCTAACTAATTTATTAACCTTTTTCAGTAAAGCTTTTGAGGCTGTTGATCATGATAAAGAATTCGATATTGTTTATTTAGATTTTAGTAAAGCTTTTGATAGAGTACCACATCAGAGACTGTTAAAGAAAGTGGCAGCTCATGGCATTGGGGGAAAAGTGTTGTCATGGATCGAGTCATAACTAACGAACAGGAAGCAGAGAGTGTGTAGATGAATAATTCAGAGAACCGACAAGTTATAAATTAGACACATATGCAACACTTGGGTATCTTTATTGAGGAAACGTTTCGCCACACAGTGGCTTCATCAGTCCAATACAAAGCAGAAAGGTGTAAGGAGAGGAGGAGTTTGAGGTAATCAGTCCCTCGGCCTGGAGTCGATGTGTTCAGTCTTGTAGAAAGTACAGCATAGAGCCATAGAAGTGGCTTATATACTGTAGTCAGGTGAGGCGAAGCAGGAGGAGGCAGGGTCACAGTGGTACCATCCACTAGTCGAAGAAGGTCTTCGTCCAAAGGTTGGACAAGTGTTGAAGAATTCGTTTGTATCAAGATCCCAAGATGTTGTTGTGTCAGACATTATGTAGATGAATGGTTCAGAGAACCGACACTTGTCCAACCTTTGGACGAAGACCTACTTCGACTAGTGGACGGTACCACTATGACCCCGCTTCCTCCTGCTTCGCCTCACCTGACTACAGTATATAAGCCGATAAATTAGACACATATGCAACACTTGAGTATCTTTATTGAGGAAACGTTTCGCCACACAGTGGCTTCATCAGTCCATCCAAAGGAGAATCGTGAAGAACAGGAGGAGTTTGAGGTGGTCAGTCTCTCAACCTTGAGTCGATGTTGTCAGTCCATCAATCTTGAACAGAATACAGCATATGTGCTAGGAAGCAGCTTATATACCGTAGGCAGGAGAGGTGCAGAAGTCGTAGGTGGTGTCACATTTGTACAAGAGTGGTATACAATACCGACATTTGTCCAATGTGGAAGTAGGTCGTGCACAAGGGTTGGGCAAGTGAAGAATTCCCAGTATTAAGATCCCAAGATGTTGCTGTGTCAGACAGGATGTAAATGAATGGTTCAGAGAACCGACAAGTTGATAAATTAGACACATATGCAACACTTGGGACAACATCGACTCAAGGTTGAGAGACTGACCACCTCAAACTCCTCCTGTTCTTCACGATTCTCCTTTGTATGGACTGATGAAGCCACTGTGTGGCGAAACGTTTCCTCAATAAAGATACCCAAGTGTTGCATATGTGTCTAATTTATCAACTTGTCGGTTCTCTGAACCATTCATTTACAGTATATAAGCCACTTCTATGGCTCTATGCTGTACTTTCTACAATATTGATGGACTGAACACATCGACTCCAGGCCGAGGGACTGATTACCTCAAACTCCTCCTCTCCTTACACCTTTCTGCTTTGTATTGGACTGATGACGCCACTGTGTGGCGAAACGTTTCATCAATAAAAATACCCAAGTGTTGCATATGTGTCTAATTTATAAGCAGAGAGTGTGCATTAATGGGGTTAAATCCGAATGGGATCTGTAACAAGTGGCGTTCCACAGGGATCAGTCTTAGGCCCGTTGTTGTTTATAATATATATCAATGACCTTGACGAGGGAATTACTAGTGATATGAGCAAATTCGCCGATGACACGAAGATAGGTAGAATAATTGATTCAAACGTAGATGTCAGGGAACTTCAGGAGGATTTAGACAAGCTCAGTTCCTGGTCAGAAAAGTGGCAGATGCAGTTCAATGTAGATAAATGCAAGGTTCTGAAGCTCGGGAGTGTTCATAAAACAAGCACTTATAAGTTAAATAACGTAGAACTTAGCCATACAGATTGCGAAAAGGACTTGGGGGTTATGGTAAGCAGCAACCTTAAACCAAGACAGCAATGCCTAAGCGAACGTAATAAGGCAAACAGATTACTGGGATTTATATCAAGAAGTGTAAGAAACAGAAGTCCAGCTGTTATATTACAGCTTTATACATCATTAGTAAGGCCTCACCTAGATTACGCAGCTCAGTTCTGGTCTCCATATTACAGAATGGATATAAATTCGTTAGAAAACATTCAGCTTAGAATGACTAAATTAATACATAGCATTATAAATCTTCCGTATGAAGAAAGATTGAAGACCCTAAAACTACATTCACTTGGACAACGAAGAATGAGGGGAGACATGATCGAGGTATGCAAGTGGAAAATGGATATTAACAAAGGGGATATAAATAAGGTCTTGAGGATATATCTCCAAGAAAGAACACGCAATAATGGATTCAAATTAGATAAGTTTAGATTTAGAAAGGATATAGGAAAGTATTGGTTTGGAAATAGGGTAGTTGAGTGGAAGTCTGCCTAGTAGGGTTATTGAAGCTAGGACCTTGGGTAGTTTCAAATTTAGGTTGGATAAATTCATGAGTGAGAGGGGTTATATTTGAGTGGGACTTGCACATTAGTAAATAGAATTATCAAAGCTTATTTCATGGGTAGCATTGAAAACTGGGATGAGCAAAATATTCTGTTAGTGGGATGGATTGTGAAGGACTTGCCTAGTATGGGCCAACAGGCCTGCTGCAGTGTTCCTCCTTTCTTATGTTCTTATGTATAATCTAAATGAGGCCTAACCAAATATATATAGAGTTAAAGAACAATCTGAGGACTTCTATTATTTATACTTATTGATATGAAGCCAAGGATTCTGTTAGCTTTATTGCGAACACTTATGCACTGTCTTGGTTTCAGATTACTGCTAACAAGAACTCCTAAATCCTTTTCGCAATCAGTATTATTAAGATCTACGTTCTTTAGTTTATATGTGACATGGTTACTTTCCTGTCTAACATTTAGAACTTTGCATTTGTCTATATTAAACTGCATCTGCCACTTCTCCGACCACTGTATCAGTCTATTCAAATCATCCTGGAGTGCTCTAATGTCGTTAGAATGAATTGGACTGCCTATTTTGGAGTCATCTTTAACCTTATAATCCCTTTTTGCTTTTCTTATTCCTTTTTTAATTTCTCTATTTAATTGAATATATTGATTTCTTAACTGACCATCCATTCTTTTGATGCGCCTATATACGCCTCTCTTTTGACCAATGAAATGTTTTAATCTAATGATTATCTATTTGGGATCATTATTGTTAGATCTAATTTCCCTACTCTGCAACTTTGCAAGCTCCTGATGTGTTGATTGCAACACGAAAGGCATAGAGCTATCATTCTACTCCCCCCATGGTTGTTTTGCATCCTGTATCACTTGGTTTGTGATACAGTATTTGTATTATATATACAGTGGACCCTCGGTTTTCGTAATTTATCAGTTCCAGATTTTTGCTCGAAATCCGAAATGGACGAAAACCGAAGAAACATTTCCCATAAGAAATAATGTAAATCCAATTAATCCGTTCCAGACACCGGAAAATATTCACGAAAAATTAATTTTTTAAATAATAACTATAGTTTTATATACAGAAAACAACAACAAATAAATAAAAATAAATATAAACATTACATACCTTTATTGAATACTCTTGTTGGCGTATTGAAGATTTTATTGTTTGGAAGGGGAATCCCCCTCCATAAGGACTTCAGGTATCAAAGCCCTCTCTGGGGTTACTTACCTTCTTTGTCTTTTACTGGCACTGGACCCCTGTCTCACTAAAAATCTGTCCAGAGAACTCTGTTACTGGCATCTCTAAGATTTGCCTAAAATGGGACAAAACATTGCCGTTGAATATGTTGCAGACACGGCTTGCAACAGTTTTGTTAGGATGATAATTTTCCGGAAAACTTTGCAACTCACTCCACTTTGCACATATGTCCTTAATCACTGAAGAAGGCACATTCTTCCCTCTCTCTTCCTCCTCTGAAGCAATATCATCAGCTGCAGTCTGTTGCTGTTCCAGTTGAAGGTGTTGCAGCTCTTCAGTGATTAGCTCTTCCCTGTGGTCCTCCACCAACTCTTCCACATCCTCGCCACTCACATCCAACTGCATGGACTTTCCCGAAGACACAATACATTCCACAATAGGCGTAGGGTCCTCAGGGTCAGCCTCAAACCCTTCAAAATCCTCCTCTTGGACACATTCTGCCCACATATGCTCCATTACTGCTCTGTGCATAGTTAAAAACATTCAAGCCATGCCAGCCTAGCCAGCATCAAGGGCTTAAGCCAGCTTAATAACCCAGCTGAGAATGAAGTAGGCCAAGCAAGATCCTCTTTGAAGTTATTGTCTCCATGCGCTGTACCACTCTGTGCTGAGTAAAACGCTGGTCAGAGTGATAATCACCATCCCTGTGGTATAATTGTGACTTATTAAGTCACCAGGCTTAGTATCACGTGAATTCTTAGTGTGGGATAGCAGTGAGACTCGGCGCGAGGGCTGCATGCTCAGCGCCAGCTAATCGAGCATGTAAAACAAGCATTATGTAACAATAATTATTAATGGTCCACTATTTGTGTTTTAGACTGAATCGTCGTAACCGTAAGTCTGACAACCTACTAATAACACTGTAATGTCTGGGGAATTTCCATACCCTCGACGGCGCAACAGCGCCTATCCTGAGTGAATGACCAAAAAGACGTATTATCGACTGAAACTAGCTGATAATCACTAACCTGAAAAACCATTAATTTAATTTAACACCTGGAACTTTATGAAAAAAATTCTCGTAGCAGACTGCTGCTACGAGCATCTTAGGAAATATCACAACTCCTTTACTTTATAATTTTTATAAGAGCATATAAGCTAAAAATAATTATCTTTATATAAGCTATTAATGTATGTGCCACGAACACAGGGAAAATAGGGAATCCCCCTTTGTACTACTACTACATTCTAATTCAATGGTTGTGTACATTGTAATTCATTAGTTAAGTGTTCATAAGCTTATTATACCCAATTATGATTTCGAACGCTTCACAGAATACTCGAGTGCGTGGGTGTAATGCAAGGAAACGCAGGGAGGTCAAGTGTCTCGTTAGTGGCATCGTGGCAACCATAAGAGTCAACACTTGACAATTCCTAGCAGCTGGGGAGAGAAAATTGTCTAATACCAGTCATCAATATGAGCAAAATCGATTATGTATGGATGAGTGCAATGGTAGGGAACACGGGAAAGCAGTCCCCAACCTGAGGCACTGTGGCACATCCAAGAATTAACAATGGCATTTACAAGATTGTTAAATCCCTCAAAGATGGAGAGAATGAATAGTTGGAAATCAGCTTCTCCCCATCTGTCAGTACTCTTGCCACTTCTGTGTTGTCCGAATTGAGTATTTGTATTAAACCAAACTGAATTCTAGTGGCTTTTTCTCTTTCCCCTACATAAAACTTAGTGCAACAGCTGCTAGGCCCTTTATAATTATACACCTTCCATATTTTTTTTTGTATACGGAGTGAAGGGGTAGATGATGATCCATGCTGCTCCACGCCGGGCTTTCCAGACAAGACTGGATTCCAGGATGATCGCCTGTGTCTGGACTATCACTTAGATTTCCACTCCTTTCTGTGCATTGCTCCCGAAGAAGCGTTTACTATGCTAAAAGTTTAGAGCAACTTTATTTTCCCCTTCCCTGTGATATACTGATGGACTGGGGATGAGAATGGCCCTTATGACATCATAAACCTATATCTAGCTCCCTAGAGGAAGACCACATGCCCAGTATGCTGCAGGCATTTCCTCTCTAGCCTGCAACACTGAGTCTCTGGAATAAAAAGAAAAGCTCTTCATTCTTGGGTCCTTGGTTTCCCTGGTGTATCACGTAACTCCTCCTTCGGCAATTTGGGTGCGCACTGTTCCCAAGATTTACAGGCCTCTAATATTATTCAAACTAAGTAGTAGTATGCTGCCAAAACCTGTATTTATCGGTTATTAAGGCCTTCCTGAAATTGGGGGCTCTATCCACTTCAGCCTCAACATGTTGGCGGAGGTCAGTGTCGCTAAACCCATAGGGGTGACACAGTTTGGTAAAGCAAGGAAGTGTAGGTTAGCATCAAATGTTTGGACCAAGAGTCCATCACCGGCATCAAGGGAGGGACAATGGCCTTAGTGCTATCTTCGACTTTCCATGTGGAGCAGTCCAGTGACGTGGTGATAGTCCTCAAATTTGCCTAGTCTTTCTTGACTTCACATATGAGAAATATGACTCCTGATATACCACCAATAACCATATTAGTAAACGAATCATGGTAACCCAATAAAAACTCTTTCTGCAACATTTGTGTATTCTTCACAGTTGTTCACAGATACGTCGACTGGTCCTGAACTTTTGTGCTGTAATCATCTGTCTTGTGACTGCTATACTTAACTTTAAATGCCATTTAATTATATATTCTTCATCTGTGCTTGAATATCCCCTGCTGCTCTTGTCATTGTATATCTCCGTTGATCCTGAGATTGCACATTTCTGTTTCTCCTGTGATTATATATCCCCTGTATATGTGACTATATCTTCTTTTGAATCTGTGGGAGTAAATCCCCTGTTGAGCCTTTTATTGCACATTCCCTACTGATTACAAATTCCTGCTTCACCTGTGGTTGTATATCCCCTGCTGCATCTGTGGTTGTATATCCCCTGCTGCATCTGTGGTTGTATATCCCCCTGCTGCATCTGTGGTTGTATATCCCCTGCTGCATCTGTGGTTGTGTATCCCCTGCTGCACCTGTGATTGTATATCCCCTGCTGCACCTGTCGTAGATCCCCAGCTGCACCTGTGGTTGTAGATCCCCTGCTTCAACTGTGATTGTATATCCCCTGCTGCACCTGTGACTGTATATTCCCTGCTGCACCTGTGGTTGTAGATCCCCTGCTTCAATTATGATTGAATACCCCCTGCTGCACCTGTGACTGTATATCCCCTGCAGCAGCAGTTACTGTATGTACCCTGCTTCACATGTGGTTGTGTATACCCTGCTGCATCTCAATCCTCTGTTGCTCCTGTGATTGTATATAACCTACTGTACCTGTGACCGAATATTCTCCGTTGCATATCTGACTGGAATACTCGTGTCGGAAGCAAAAAACCCGTGGTAAATCAAGGTTCTCCTTTATGAAAAGTGAGGGAGTGTCCTTGTGGTCACCTAACCAGTTACATGCCAGACCCATCGGTGCTAAGCACGTCAAGTCTGTGACATCACGATGCGCATTTAAATTTGTTTTCTTCTGTATTTATATTCTTTTGAAGGGGAGACTTACATTCCTACATCGGAACCCATCTGTACGTTCGCTGTATTGCCAGATGAATGAGGATCGGCCACAGTTAGAGCAATGGAAGCGAATAGTGAATCCAAAGATATTCTTGGGTTTAAGCTGAAGCTTCCTTTCTTTTTTATTTTGTACTGTTTCTCCGTTTGCATTCAAATTAGAAACTCCTTATGCGACGTTTTCTGCTTCATTTGCTACCAACGCTCAAAAAACAAAACAAAAAAATGAACACTCCTTTGTCTTTTACTTTTTTTTATACAAGATTGAAATGCAATTTCCATTCCGGACTTTTACAATGTTAAGCCTCTACAATCTTTCAATTACACAGGCGCTCCCATTATATTTTTTTCCAAAATTTAAACAGACTGAACGAGGCCACCGACCCGCAAATACTGTTACCCACTTCCACCAAGAATGCATCGTTGGTTCCTGCAAGCCTGTGGTACTGTGCAACATACTTCTCTTCCCTCAGATGTTTGCAACAAACTCCCTCGTCCACATGACGTATACAACACAGTCTCTTTTACAAATGAATGCAACACAATTTTCTTCACAGAGGTAAGCATCACACAAACTCCACCATACAAATATGCAACACAACGTCCTTCACAGATTAAGGCAACACACAACATCCTTCACATATATGCAACACAGTTTTTGTCACTTGTTAACGTTGCTGAAAAACAGAAATCAAAGGTTTTAATATTGTGTTGAAGTCTGGGGTCCAGGTCACCAGATCAAGTAATGCTCAGCGTCGGTGTGACTTCTTCCCCCTCTCACGTCATTGTGACATTTTCCCCTCTGACATCTGTATATCTCCCTGACGTCGGTGTAACTCTCAGACGCCAGTATGAACTCTCTGTCAGACCCCCCTTGTAGTTTGTGTGAGACCATCCCTGTGGATTGAGACCCTATCGTTTGTAAAAACTCACCTGTGGATTACGAAACTCACCTATGGATTGCGAGACTGACCTCTGGTTTGGGCAACCCCTCCCCCAGGTTGGTGTCTCCCAGCAGGGAAAACTCGTAGCTCAGTAGTAAGATCAATCGAAGAATAACTTGAATGTCCCTGGTTCAATCTCTGGGTAAGCCTGAGGGATTCAAGTATTGGATATAAGGAATTCGAACAATGTTATGTATCAAACTGTTGCATTCCATGAAACGCAAAGCCCTTGTTGGTCATTCATCTCAAGAAGTTAGGAAAGACAGATAGAAGAGGAAATTGAAGTCAACACCGAGGCTATCTGCATAGAACTATTTACATCTATCTAGATTACGAACCAGCGTCTAAGTGTACGAGTTAAAGACAGAAACTCTAGAGGCTCGATTCTCCTTTTGCAACTCAAAGCCAAAGATGTTTCTAAAGATGAAAATAATACGTGTTAACTCTACTTGCTTCCACTGTGCTGAAAGTAGAGGTGGAGACGGCAGTTAAGAAGCGAGGTCACCTCGAACAGTGAAATTTCTAATTTCTTTTAGTTTATATGCTAACCTTCTAAATAATTAAGATTAACGAAACAGTTAACAGGAGTTGGGATACGACGATCTTCAACAGCGTAATTACAAACTTGAAATGGAAAACAAATTTACACAATTAAATATTTCCACGATTGTTGTGTAATGGGTTCTTGCAACATCCCCGGAGGTGCAAGCTTGTTGCATGTGTTGCTGGAGGTGCATGCTTGTTGTATGTGTTCCTGGAGGTGCATGCTTGTTGCATATGTTGCTGGAGGTGCATGTTTGTTACATATGTTGCTGGAGGTGCATGCTTGTTGCATATGTTGCTGGAGGTGCATGCGTGTTGCATGTACCACCGGAGGTGCACGCTTGTTGCATGTACCACCGGAGGTGCACGCTTGTTGCATGTACCACCGGAGGTGCACTCTTGTTGCATGTACCACCGGAGGTGCACGCTTGTTGCATGTACCACCGGAGGTGCAAGCTTGTTGCATGTACCACCGGAGGTGTACGCTTGTTGCATGTACCCCCGGAGGTGTACGCTTGTTGCATGTACCCCCGGAGGTGCATGCTTGTTGCATGTGTTGCTGGAGGTGCATGTTTGTTGCATGTACCCCCGGAGGTGCATGCTTGCTGCATGTTGTCCTGGAGGTGCATGCTTCCTGCATGTTGCCCTGGAGGTGCATGCTTTCTGCATGTTGCCCTAGAGGTGCATGCTTCCTGCATATTGCCCTAGAGGTGCATGCTTATTGCATGTACCTCTAGAGGTGCGTATTTGTTGCATTTATACACTCCTGGAGGCATATACTTGTTGCTTGTTCCCCTGGAGGTGTATGGTTCTTTAGTGTACCCCTACAGGTGTATACTTTTTCATATACGTATTGAGGAATGTATTTGCAGTATCTACACTGTAG
>WNWK01000441.1:290000-322500 GCA_009830355.1 Cherax destructor
TTTCGGACAAATTAGGTCAGTTTTGTCCCAGGATGCGTCCCACACCAGTCGACTAGCTCACAGGTACCCATTTTACTGATGGGTGAACATAGACAACCGGTGTAAAGAAACACGCCCAATGTTTCTACCCTCGCTGGGAATCGAACCCAGACCCTCGCCGTGTGAAGCGAGAGCTTTAGCCACCAGGCCACGTAATAACTAGAGAAGGCTTCTGATCAGCTTCAACCACTAAATGTTGGTCGTATTTGTCAACTAAAGGTATTTTTGTTTATATTTTGGGCTGTTGAGATGCCAATTTCCCCCCTTCCCCTGAAATTATCAATTATAGTTTCTCATAAGAAAACTGGTAAAAAATAAATTGATTGTTTAAGTTAAACGAGAAAGTATTTCCTATTGAAACATTGTCAGCAACCTTGTTTACAATTAATATCTAAACAAATTTTTCATTATTCGAAAACGCCTTGTTCGATCGACTTCAAATTTTTAACGCTGTGGAAAAGATTCACGAGCCTTCATATATTTACTGTCATCAAAAAGCGCTAAATCCACAAAGGAGAGATAATCATGTGTGATCCGAAATGAACAGGGCAACTTCAGTTCCTCGCATCAAGATCCCTTCACCCGGCATCGAAGAATCCACTTTCATGAGGGGAAAGCTGAAGACGCTGGTACAATGTTCAGTTATGTAGGTTAATGAAGAGTTTGCCTGCGCAGCTGACTTCTTTAGTCAAATATATGCAAGGAAGAGTAATATATTGGATAAAGTTATAGAGTTGGAGATTTTTAAGTGTTCAGTCCTCAGCCTTGGTAAACGTAGAAGTGATCTTCAGTCGTTCATTCCCTCAGCCTACATGGAAGGTGTTCATTCCCTCAGCCTACATGGAAGGTGTTCATTCCCTCAGCCTACATGGAAGGTGTTCATTCCCTCAGCCTACATGGAAGGTGTTCATTCCCTCAGCCTACATGGAAGGTGTTCATTCCCTCAGCCTACATGGAAGGTGTTCATTCCCTCAGCCTACATGGAAGGTGCTCATTCCCTCAGCCTACATGGAAGGTGTTCATTCCCTCAGCCTACATGGAAGGTGTTCATTCCCTCAGCCTACATGGAAGGTGCTCATTCCCTCAGCCTACATGGAAGGTGCTCATTCCCTCAGCCTACATGGAAGGTGCTCATTCCCTCAGCCTACATGGAAGGTGCTCATTCCCTCAGCCTACATGGAAGGTGCTCATTCCCTCACCCTACATGGAAGGTGCTCATTCCCTCACCCTACATGGAAGGTGCTCATTCCCTCACCCTACATGGAAGGTGCTCATTCTCTCAGCCTACATGGAAGGTGCTCATTCCCTCAGCCTACATGGAAGATGCTCATTCCCTCAGCCTACATGGAAGGTGCTCATTCCCTCAGCCTACATGGAAGGTGCTCATTCCCTCAGCCTAAATGGAAGGTGCTCATTCCCTCAGCCTAGATGGAAGGTGTTAATTTCTATACCTTTTATCAGTCAGTGGAACTGAACATTTTCCATCTAGGATGTGGAACTGAACATCTCAGGATGACTTCTCTACTTCTACCAAAACTGAGGTACTGAAAGCCTAAAAATCTCCAAGTCAACTGTCTCCACCGTATTAGTCACTTTTGTCTTCGACAGAAGAAACCTACAGCGCAGACGAAATGTCTTAGCAATAAAAATAACTAAATGTTGCAGTTGTGTCTTATTCATCTAGTTGTCTTTTATATGCCATTAATGTAATGATATTACTTGCAAATTTAACTTTGTGAATAACTATAAAAAAGCAAGAATCTTGACCAGTTGTTGTGAATCCTACCACATATAAGTGTGTGTCAGATGTTGATGTAAATACCCGTGCAGATTAAGGTATATTTCTCAGTCAATATACATTTTATAATTTACTCGAGTGCCTGGCTATGAGTTTTGGTTATAATCGTGACCATAATTTTTAAAGTGGTGGACCGGTAAGCCAGCGGAAGGCCTCGGTCAGATGACCAGAAGCTCCATCGGCGAGTCATCATCTAAGACCCGCATCAGGAAACACTTGTCCTGTTTCCTGACGAACCTTACTAAACTTCCCAGATGATACTCTATTATAGGAATATACCCTTAATAAAGCTCATGTTATCAACAGACAGTAAACCTAACTAATCTGATCTACGATGTGAAGTAACTCGTCTAAAACGGAAACTAAATTATTCACGTGTGGTGAAGCATTAACTGTATTGTTAAAGTTAGGTCGAACAGAAGCACTCCAGGTACAGAAGTACATCTCAC
The DNA here is from genome assembly GCA_009830355.1 of Cherax destructor. Lineage (NCBI taxonomy): Eukaryota > Metazoa > Arthropoda > Malacostraca > Decapoda > Parastacidae > Cherax > Cherax destructor. Next base: position 292,287 of record WNWK01000441.1, read on the forward strand.
ATGTTCAAATATTTCAACGAAGCTAAAGAGTTCAGTGAGGGACTCTTTAATAACAACTCTTTGGCGAGACTGAAGTTGAGGCATTCTTTATTACTGATCAGAGGAGATGGATGTGTAAATGTTAAATTATCATTATTATTATATTCATGGAAAGTGGTTTGGGTTCAAACTGCACCAATGGAATGAGAGGTATTCAGGCTTGATTCAAGGGAAGGTTAATCCACTTTACACCCATTAAAGTACTCACCTTAATGGGTGAGTACATTAATGGGTGTAAATGTTAAAAAAAAAATAGTTTATGGAAGCAATTGACAAATTAATGATATTAATGGGTCAGAAAGAAATATAAACTGCAGCTTAGTGTTCCATGAGCAAACCTATTAAAGTCACTGATGTGCAAGACAGCGTTTCAAGTAATGCATACATAGCCTAAAGCTTTGTTTTTTTTTTTATCTCGCAAAGGGTATTCAGGCAACATCTTTCTACCTTATATATTAACAAAAGAGATTTTGTTAAGGAAGGAGCGTACAATTAATAATCAGGCTTTCATTACTATTTTTTTGGTAAATATAGTTAAAAAACCCGATATGGGGTTCCTGGTGTCTCTGTTAACTAAAGAAAATTCACATTATTGATTCAATCACGTCCTAATTGGCTTCGCAAGCGAAGACACGAAGACGACCTGAAGAGAGAGAGAGAGAGAGAGAGAGAGAGAGAGAGAGAAGAGAGAGAGAGAATGGCTTCACCCAGAAAAGATCCTAGTTGATTGCCAGGGTGTTGGCAAAATAACTGAAGTTAAAAGTTAATCCTTTATTCCTGGTAGCTCATAAATTCGAACTAACTAGGTGAACAGGAAGCAGCAGCTATATTTCCTTTGGCTTGTTACGAAAATGAGAGCGAGGATGCGTATTCAAAACTCAGACATGAATAAAGTTAGTGAAAATTATCCGGAGGGAGCATTACGGTGAGACTCCCTTTTCCAGCTTCATAAATCTCTGCTGGTAAAACATGTGTAGAGCCAAACATGTGACTGGAAGGAGACATGGAATATAATTCATCTTCAGATAGAGGCGTAGGTTAGTTTGAAGATTGATTACATGACTACCGCGTGAAAATGTAAATAGGACAAGATAAATGGAACCTTTTTTTTCCTCCCCTTTAATACTTTTAGATGACACTGATGTCTTCCATGAGTTGCTGTGTTGTGTGGTATGGAAAGACTATGTCACGTATTTTTAACAATGTTGTAAAAAGTTTCGGATAGGGACCTGCGTAGGTGCATACTGTGGCACTTTACTGAGAGGGAAGAATTTTTTTCCTTTTTTTTTTTTTAGTGTTCTGATTTCCATGTACGCACTAAATGGAGCATAAAATAGAACAAAGGGTATTCAGGCATACTAAAGTTCGTTTGAATACTGCATATTAAATCAATTGAAAATCCAATAAATCTCAGTGGATCATCAAAAGATCTTCCCTGAATATTTGATTTTGTCCTGAAAATGATCAGTTGATGCCGTCGCCGCCGCCGCGGCGACGGCATCGTGAGAGGATGACAATTACGTGAGAGGATGACAATTACGTGAGAGGATGACAATTACGTGAGAGGATGACAATTACGTGAGAGGATGACAATTACGAGAGCCGTAAATATGAACTGGCAAAAGCCATGAAATGAGGCAGCTACTCTGATTTAATTTTACATTTCAAGTCGCCGAATGCTCTTAAAAGATTTAACATGCAAATAGCTTTTAAGAATGCACGAACTGTTAAAAGCATTTTGATAAAGAATTCTCCATAACATTGCGTCGGAGGTGTGTATAGAATTGGTTGCAATGGGTGCAGCTTATCCTGTGTGTGATAAACTGGCAAATCTCTAAATATTAGGATATCCCAACACAAATATTCGATACGGACTGCCCAAGATTCCAATGCCATTTTTAGCCACAGAATCTGTAATAACATGACAAATTGGCCGGAAGCTAAAGTCATTGTTCCTTGTTCCACTTGGCTTGGACGAAACATTAAAGAATCAGCCATCATTAAAGGAGGAGGTGTTGATTCACCGGGAATTTTCCCGGCCCGGGTCTTTACTAGATGGCGACCCGGCTCCGGCTCCCTGGCGTGGGAGTATCAGAGACCTATGTCTCCCATGGGAGGGGGCACCCCTCAACGGCGGGACCAACTGGCCCCAGGCCTAGCCACATTCGCCACCAGCACAAGGCATGGAGGTAGATAGATGCTAGGCCCCTCTGGTCTGCCACCTTCCCCACCCCAAGGAGGCTGACGGGAAGGGCAGGCTTGTGAGCCGCAGATGGTAGCAAGCTCCAGCCTTGGCACCTACCCTGCCCTAGAAGCGCTGGTCATGGTGATCGACCCATCATTAAAACGTGATAAACTTTCATTATTTAATAATAGTAGCGGCTTATTCAAATTAGATTCGTTCATAGTGGATGTTATAGTCCATAGCCTAAACAGGACTCCTATACAAATGTTTTGGATTGTTTTAAATGTAGAACACACAAAGATAAGGTTGGTACTGATGGTTAGACCAATGTCTCCCTAAGAACCTTTGGGAATAAAAATATGACCTAACTATGGCCATTGTACCTGTGGGTAAACTACATACGTCTCTCCTTTAAATGAGTTTCAATTTACATGAGTCACCGTGAGCCGTTTTCTAAGGTATGGAAAATACTCAGACAGTTGCCAGATATCAATATCTAAAATATTAAGCCTTTTATATCATATCGAAGTTGACGAGATTCTTGATGACTATCAAGACACTAATTGTTATGCTCGTCGTGCTGCCACGACAGTAGCAGTGCTTGTGGGACGGTGGTCTTATAATGCCTTAAAAAATAGTCAACCTTCCAGGCACCAGGCACTGCCATAAGTGGCACCCTTGGGCTCTTATTTCTTGCTTCCCTCCTTCCTCATTCTAGCAAAAACGCTCACTCTGAACGTGTTTGCTCGGATTTTATCCTCTTTTCTGCAACATTGCAAGCTCCTGATGTGTTGATTGGAACACGTAAGGCCTAGAGCTATCTTTCGATTCTCCCCGTGGTTGTTTTGCATACTTTGATATAGCCAAGTACTGTATATTCGTACATTTGACAATATATAGCTGTATATTTTGTAGAATATTTAGCCGTAAAAATATGAGATTTCTCCTTAAGGCTGCCTGAATATTCAACTTCTACAACTCGTTTTCATAAATAAATATGTATATCTTTATAAAAAACTGAAAAGTTTTGAAGAACACATTATTTTTACAGGAATGAGATTCGTATAAAATACAAAAAGTATAAAATACATAAAAAATACAAATGTGTGGTTGTCAACTATTTCATTTAAAAACAAATAATTCAGTTCCTTAGAGCCGGAACACGTACCCAGGATAAAAGAGGCATTACATCTCTCAACTGCAAAACATTGAAACGGAAAACTAACTCTTCTGGGATCCTTAGCTGAGATAAGTCTTTTTACATATTCCTTTGGGAACTTGGATGCACTCTTTTCCCAGGAGCCGAGGTGTCTCTGAATCAATGGAAACAAAACGAGTAGTGATGAGCAAGTTCATTTTACTTTCTAGGCGTTGTGGACTTAAAGCTGGCAGTAGCACCTCCTGCATTCTTGCTGCTTTGGAGATAAGTGTCAGCCAGTGTAGATGCACATGCGTGGTCTCACACCACCTGTTTGCCATCTGTGCATATTTGTAAGTAATTCCATCTAGATGTTTTAGGTGCCATCGGACCTGTATTGCTGGGCATCCAGCTGTTGTGAGGTTCCTCTTGATAATGTTCACCTCTTCATGTTTAGCCATATTTCAGTCAGTCCTCTGGAAAATGAGACGATGGTACTCGATTCGGTCTGGAAATTCAGTGTCGCAGATACACTTGTAATCGGCGAGGATAGTAGCAGGAAGGCGAAGTACAACTCCATTAGGAATGGTTTATGGGTAGAGGCGTGTGCTTAGAGAGATGGGTATGGCCAATAGACAATCCCTGACATTAGCTATAGCTACTAGGAGGCGAGGTATGTCTTGGGTTAACACTCTCTCCCGGTTCAACTCTTTGTAGATGCTGAGGAGAACTGCTCTGTTTGAGGAGCCTGGTAAGAGCATCCCCGAGCCTGGCTTCATTAATGAACAATGGATCATGAACCCCTGAAGTGTAAAGGAAAATAACTGCTGCTATATGTATTTATTTCAACCTCCCTTCTTTCTTTCTTTTTTTTTTTTTTTTTTTTTACACAGGGTTTGACAAGGTTAGGTTAAGAATCCCTAGCTTTAGTGACAAGCTAAGAGCTGTTACCTACATCAGCTCATTGGAAAGCATTTTTGTTATGAAACATACAAGTAGGGAACAGGATAAAGTTGGAGCCATCTGTGGACCAGCATTTTCATTTGATCAACTGACTTTATTTCGTTGACATCATAATGCTATACGAATGTGTTCCAGACTCGAGTCATCCTGGGGATAAATGATCTCAGATGAAGTGATGTTCTGAAGAAGGGTACAGCCAGATTGAAGTTGCTGCTTGCTGCCCGTCTTGTGGTATAGAAACTTGCTTCTCGCTGTCCTCGAAGTGGAGCCAAGTGTGGTACTTTGACAATGTTGGTCTTGTACATAACAGTAAGGCCACCCACATCCCTCCTGTGTTGAAAACTCTGCTGAAATGACAGATCTATCCAGGATGGGTCCAGGCGAGAGATGAGACGTCTTGCTCTGTTCTCTACTCTGTCAAGCAGTATCAGATGAGAGGGGGGGGGGCGGGGTCAGGCAAACTAAGAAAGTGGAGCAAACTCAAGCATACTTGTGCCTCATACAGAATCTTGCAACCCTTACTGTCAAGCAGATGCGAAATATGTCGAAGTGCTGTAAGCTTCCTGGCTGCCTTGTTTGCAAGATTTACAACGTGGTTCTTCATGGTCAGTTTGGAGTCAAATTTCACCCCTAGGATATCAACGTCTTCCCCAGGTACCAACACTCTCCCATTCATACTTACTACTGCTCCGGCATTACCATCATGGTGCCTAGAGACCATCATCATTTGTGTTTTCTCAGGTGCAAATGTTACTTGCCCTCGGTTTCCCAAAGCTGATATAGCTCTTAGCTGGTAATTGATGTAGCTTAGGGCAGCTGGCATTTCTTCTCTTGGATAAGTGAATATCAGAGTACATTCGTCTGCATATGCATGGGATTCTGGAATGAGATGAAGGTCATTGAAGTAGACATTCCATAACAATGGTCCCAGCACACTTCGTAGTGGAACACTTCCCCCAATAGGATGCCTTGCTGATTCTGTTCCATTGAGAACTACCCTTAGAGATCTACCATGAAGGTAATCACTAAGGAGACATAACGTAGAGCCCGCAATTCCAAGTGGTTGCAGTTTTGCAAAGAGGCCCTGGTGCCACACTGGTCTGTAGTTGCTGATTTCTGCTCCGTTCTCTCTCTCTCTCTCTCCCCATTTCTCTCTCTACCCACCCTCTCTCTCTACTCTGGTTTCCCTGAGATAAATGTGTTTAAAGAGTGATAATTGTGTATGACACTCTGTGAACGCAAATTTTTATATAAAAAATGTTTATCATGGAGCTACGGAAGGTGTATAAGCTTAGGAAATCCCCATTTTTGCTTTTGAAATAATTTTCTATTTTATATATTAAGTGGAGATTACTCTTTCTTTTCGCGTTCGTATAGTACACTGTCCTACGCATCCCATTTTATCACAATTTAAAAAAAATAGAGAAAACTTTTTTTTTCATCTGTCTTGCATTTCAGTAATAAGAGCTGCTCCCAGGAAATTCATATTATAATGCATTTTGGTATTTAGCTGCAATACGGCGTACACTGCAATTAAATATGAAAATATTAAATGTTATATGCTTTACTCTAATTGGTGCGCCTGCCCAGTTATTATTTAATGAACTTCATAGAAAGCCTTTATTTCCCGAGACACTTTTCATGGTCATATGCAAAATGTTAATCTTCCTTTATTTTTCCATGTAGGATTGTTTTATTTCTTCTCTCTTCCTTTCACTTCATTCACATTCCCTCCACTCCTCTCTCCCCCCCACACACACACAAATTTCAACATTTCATGTTATATTGACAGTAGTTGAACAAATGATACCTGACACGAACTGTTACTGGAAGAAAACGTCACAGGAATTTAGACGCATTCTGGTTCCCTTTTCAACTGTGATATTTAATGATTTCTACACTCTCCTTGCCATCCTCTCTCTCTGCATCCTGTCTAAATGCTTAAATCATTTAAAAAATCCCTCCTGATCCTTCTGAATTATATCCTTGGTGACTCGACTCCACCTTGGAATTTCTACAGTCCAAAAGTCGGAAAAATATTTACACCATTCATTGCAGTCGAACATAACATTTCCATTATCTTTAGTCTCCTCCTCGCTGTAACGTTCCAAGCCCATGCCTCACACCCATACAGTGTTAGTCATGACATTATGCCGGGTGAGCGCCTTGGCATAATTCCGTGACGAAAATCAAAGGCCTACCATACAGGGGGTATTTTTTCGTCAGTGCATTATGCCGGGTAGCAGCCGTTAGCATGACATCACGGCTTGCCGCCACGCTCCACAGTGACTCAGTGCTCACGTGGCTGCCATGCTGAGAGGAAGTGTTGCACTTTTGTCTCTCATCTGCCCCATCTTTTGTCCGGTGTTCCCTTTGGTGTTGGGGCTATACATGTTTGATTATGGGTAAAAGGAAGTCTTTAACACATGAAACTATAGCTCAAATCATAGGGCTTCACAAAGGTAGGCACCAGACGAAAGAAATAGTGGAGAATGTTGGTGTGTGTGAGCGTTCAGTGTGGAACTGGGTGCAGCGTTTCAAGGCTGTTGGCGGTGTCGAGTTACCGTCTGCCATACCTCGGCCTGGCCCCTCGAAGAAGACATCTGCTCGTACCTTAACTGTGTTAAAGAAGCGGGTAGAGAGTACACCTAAGATGTCTGCTAGAGAATTGAAAGAAAAGAACTCACATCTTCTCTCAGAGGTGTCTGTAAGAACTGTTAACAGACGTGTGTCAGAACTGGGCTACAGTAGTCACCGCCAGGTCAAGAAATCGATCCTCTCCAAGCCACAGAAGAAACGTAGGCTGGATTATGCAAAGAAATATCTTCACTGGACTCCTCAACAGTGGTCTGAAGTACTTTGGAGTGATGAAGCAACCTTCACCGTCACCTGTAACCGTGGGGGACATGTGTACTGGTCAAGAGATAGTGACCCACTAGACCCACACTACACCTGTGGGACCACCAAACACCCAGACTCGCTCATGGTTTGGGGGTGTTTCAGTGCTCAGTGTTGGTGAACTCATTGTGCTTCCCAAAAACCAGTCTATGAACCAGTGTAATTACCTGGAGATATTGTATGACAATTTACCTGAGGCGTTTGACAAGTGTGGGGCTGCGGTCTTTATGCAGGACGGTGCAGTGTGTCATAAAGCCAAATCTGTAGTACAGTGGCTTAAGGACGGTGAAGTGAGGTTCTTTAATGACTGGCCAGGCAATTCCCCAGACCTAAACCCTGTTAAGAACCTCTGGTCAATAGAGAAACGAAGTTTACTGATCAAGGATATCATTTCCATCCCACGGCTGGAGGCTGCTCTACATGAGGCATGGAATAATATACCTCCCCAAACCCTCAAGAATTTGTGTGAGAGTCTTCCTACACGGATGAGGGACGGGATTAAGCATAAAGGACGCCGCACAAAGAATTAAAACCTCAGTAAGTGTGCAAATATAGATATACTGTATATATATATATATATATATATATATATATATATATATATATATATATATATATATATATATATATATATTAAATAACAAAAAGGCACAATACCGTGACTGGAACAATACACATATATCCTGCAATTGAAGAAAGGAGCTTACGACGACGTTTCGGTCCGACTTTGTAAATGGGTCAAGTCGGACCGAAACCTTCGTCGTAAGGTCCTTTCTTCATTTGCGGGTTATTTGTGTGTATATATATATATATTATAATATTTTATGGTACGTGTTTGTGTTTTGATAAGTGTGTGGGGGAGGGGCGGCATAATGCAGTGACTAACACTATATGAGAGACGGTACGACAGTACTCTGGAACATTCCCTTGTTTTACCTCTATAAATGAACTCCCTTCTTTCCACAGATGCCTCAACACATCTTCCTCCCCTACCCCTCACCTAGACTATGGTTCACCTAACAGTCCAACCAAGACAGTCACATTTCAGGAAAGGTGTATAAAAGTATGCTCGTTACTACAATATCCTTCAGAGACCGACGGTCTCAAAGCTGTGAGCTCATTTCAATCTGCAGACTTCCCTCATAACAGTATTTCGGCAGTAGTCACGACTCCATCACTTGCTCTCCGTATTAGTCTCTGCCTTGTTGACCCAATTCACAAGGAACACAAGCTAACCAACATAGAATACATGGTCTAATCTATTCAAATTGTAAGAGTTTGCATACAAAACATGAAACACCTCGCCAAGCTGGGTGCCTGGCTGAGAGAGGATCCCGGTTCCTAGCAAGCAATAAACTTAGTAATCCCACTAACCAACCTGACTGGATCACAATCTATCCCTAGAAGAATGGCACACTTCTACCGAGGGATTAAACATGCATATTTACTCTGGCTGATATTTATATCCAATATAGTGTTCTGGCAACTTATATGGAAGGGAGCTGCTGCTCACAGGGAAGAATTCGAACTCAGTAAAAATGAACGTGAGCCATTAGTACCAATTTGTTCCAATAGGATCGTAAACCATAGGATCGTAAGGAAAACGTGGAACAGATTTCTACATTCATTGACACCGGTAGGGACCCAAGGTCTGCTCCAGCATCTCAATGTGGCCATCCAGAGGAATACATGCTACATTCTCTGCTTCCGTCCAGCAGACTGTAGCCTATATAGTGTGTGTAGACCTTCCCCCCTCCCCCCCACACACAATATAATATATTTATTAACACATCGGCCGTTTTCCACCCGAAAAACGAAGAAACTATTTCATCATCATTCACTCCATCACTGCCTTGCCAGAGGCAAGAGTGATGGAGTAACCACGAACGAGTGGTATAGAATCAATAGCAACACTGCGACTGGCCGAGGATTCAAACCCATGTCGTTTTGGCCCGCCTCATGGTGAGCGAAAATCACACATGATCTATCCCATAGGACCACGCAATCCTACAAGAACCAAGCACCCAGCAGAGCTAGGTGTTTTACCTTGATCCAAGAACATACGTTGGTGTGGGTAAATCTGAGCTAATTTCATTCTACTCCCCGTTTGGTGTATTAGCCTCCACGAGCAGTATTTTATATTATTGTAACCACGAACGAGTAGTATTGAATCAATAACAACACTGCGACTAGCCGAGGGATCGAACCCGTGTTGTTTTAGCTCGCTTCATAGTGAGCGAATATCACATGATGCTCAAACCCTCAGGAGAACACAATCCTACAAGAATCAAGCACCAAGCAGAGCTAGGTGTTTTACCTTGATCGGAGGACATACGGTGGTGTGGGTGAATCTGAGCTAATTTCATTCTACTCCCCGTTTGGTGTACTAACTTCCACAAGCATGGGTTCGAGTCCTCAGCTAGTCGCAGTGTTGTTATAGATTAAATACCACTCGTTCGTGGTTACAATAATATATATACTGCTTGTGGTGGCTAGTACACCAAACGGGGAGTAGAATGAAATTAGCTCAGAGGCACCCACACCACCGTATGTCCTCCGATCAAGGTAAAACACCTAGCCCTGCTGGGTGCTTGATTCTTGTTGGATTGAGTGGTCCTGTGGGTTAGAGCGTCATGTGATTTTCGCTCACCATGAGGCGGGCCAAAACGACATGGGTTCGAGTCCTCGGCTAGTCGCAGTGTTATTATGTATACATTATATATATATATATATATATATATATATATATATATATATATATATATATATATATATATATATATATTATACATATATATTGACGTAATATTCTGTAGTGTTACTTATATTATGGTGGAGGTAATCACTGTTAACAACAACACAACAAAAAGCCAATTTTAAGATTAATTTCCCTGGCGAGCTTCATGCAAACTTTTTATGGGCAAGTTTTCAAAAGTTTGTGTTTATTATCCGAAGATTAAAGTCTTGGCTCACAAATCCGCCTACCTCACTGCTCAACCTAAGAAAAATAATAGTTTTGGTAAAGTAAGGCGTGTACGTGGTCAAATACGTATACATCTGCGCACGTGCACACTCATACATACAACATACCCATGTATGCCTTAACAGACATGCTCACACAAACGTTCCAAGTCCTAAGGAAGTGTAGTTGAGCATTACGCACCCGCTCAACAAAAACTTTACGTAATGAACTTAGTGTAAACAAAATCTGAAGGAAAATAATACTAACACAAAAGAATAATCTGTGTATATGTATGAAGAATCACTGAACAGTCGCGCACTAGGATAAAATCTTGAAATAGAACACAAAGCTGTAATATAGAAACTAATAGTGGAGCTAAGGAAAATGAACTCCGACGAGAGAAATAACTTGATAAACTTGACATCTGTGGAATAAACAAAACCTAGAAAGACAAAATAGCGATATACACAATGCTCAAGGGGACTTGAGTGTGTGAGCTGCTAACGAGTTGAAAGATGTGTAGTGGGAACACAAGGAAGTTCAAGACAAGTGTGTCACAGAATAGGTATGATTGGTGCCGGTGAAGAGAGGAGTGAGCTCGGAAACGGACAGTTAAGAGACAGTTACGCGAGAAGAGACTTGACCCTTCAAACTACAAATAGGAGCATAAATGGGTACACAAGCACATACATGAATTTTCGTAGGCAGGAATGCCTGCGCGGGGCCAGGAGCTGTGAATCGACCCTGCATCCACATATAGGTGAGCGCACGCACGTACTAAAAAAACAGCGCGAATATGCACGAGCAGACGCACGCACGCTTTGACACGCACATTCACTTAAACATGCACGCACGCGCGCATTGTATATAAAGGCCACACACAGCCCTCGTACATATGGAACGTGTAAGAGAGATGAAAGCGTAACTCCTCCGGATCAAGGGAGGAGTTATTCATCAACGCGAGGTCAGAACACTGAACGAGGAAAGCAGGATGAATGACCATGAATGATTAACTTGGCTGAAGAAATACAAGACCAAACCTTGGGTAAAGGAAGATTATAGATAAGCAATGGTGAAGGCAGAGACAAAAAATAGGGTTAAGAGAGATGAGAGAGAAGCTAAGGGTCAGGGAATTGACAGACTGGGGTCGAGGAAGAAACCACGGATTCTGAGGTCAAGGAAGGTAGGTATAAAAATCATAAGCTAGGGTAAAGGAAGAAGAGACAGAAGCTCGAGTCAAGAAAGTAATGACAGAAGCAAGCGATAATTACAAACAAGAGTTCGGGGGTCAAGAAAGAAAACAAAAACTAGGATCAGGGAAGAAGACAAAAGCTAGGATCAGGAAAAGAGAAAATCTAGAATCGGGGAAAATAGAAGGTAGGATCAAGGAAGACAGAAGCTCTGGCTCAAGAAGTAGATCAAATCAAAGGTTAATGAACTCAAGAAACAAGATCAAAGGTTAAGGAGAAAGAGGAAAGCTAGGAAAAAAAAAGAAAAGGTTAGGAGACAAAAGCTGGGGTCAAGAAGACAGGAAGACAAAAGCTAAGATGAAGGACGATAAAAAAGCAAGAATCAAGAATGATAAGGTAGGGTCAAGAAAGAAGGCAGAAGTAAAAGGAAGAAGGCAGAAAATTGGATTAATGAAGAAAACCGGAAGTAGTGTCGAGGAAGACAAATGTTATTATCTGGGAAGAAAACAGAAGCTTTTGTTAAGACCGAAGTCAAGCATAAGAAAGAAGATATAAGGAAATTAAAAGGAAAAAATAACATAGAACATTAAGGTAAAGAAAGAAGTAATGGTCGACAAATATGGGTAAGAAGACAGAAGTTGAAGTTAAGGAAGAAGTCACAAACTAAGGTGAAGGCACCCTTGTGTGCCACTGATAGTGCCTAAGGCTGCCGCAAGATTGTTAGTAATTTGCCTCTAGCTTCATCGTTTTAATTAAAACACCACATTTATTTTCACTAGTATTTGTTATTTAAATTAACTACTACAGAAGTTATTTTTTTCCGGTACATCAGTAATGCAAAACTAGTAAACCAGTTTCTTGTTGCAAAGAGCAAGAAGAAACAGACCAAAATATATTCACTATATTAAGTAAGTTTAAAGCTGTTGGTTTGTCCTGGAAATCCTGCGTAAGCATTTGTACAGATGGTACTCTTTCAGTGGTTGGTTTAATGAAAAGATTTGTATCATTACTGAAGAAAGAAAACAGTGAAGTGATAACATATTGGTGTCACCATCCCGTGAGCTGCTGGTTGGTTGCAACAACAACCGGCAATAAGTTGAAGGCTGTACTAGACAAAGTTGTGAAAATGGTAAACTACATAAAAAGTTGGTCAGTTAATCATGACTGTTTAACAAACTACGTGAAGTTAGGGCTAAGATTGTGAATCTTCTTCTGCACACGGAGGCAAGATGGCTATCGAGAGAGAAAGTTGTCGTGAGTGAACTCAAAAATTAATTAATTACGTTTTTTTCACCCTTGGGCAGTAAGAATAATTTTGTGCTTTTGGACTGTAAAAGTGAAGGAAAGTAACATGGATATGTTAGCGCATGTTGCTGCAACAAAGATAAAGATAATCATGCCACTGATTTTTGAGTATCTTTAAGTACTTGCAGAAAAAACAATCAGAACTGTTTCCCAAACTTATGTAGGGAGGACTGGTTGAGAAACCCATTTACTGCATCAGTATCAAGCTCGTCAAAGCTCAGACTGACAGAAAGAAATTAACTGAAATAACGCAGTCTGAAATTAGATCTTAAGGAAGTGTCTCTGGACGAATTCTGGATAGAGATTGAAAATGAATATAATCAACTTGAGAAAAAAAAAAAAAGCTCTGGTAATTCTCAAGCAATTTTCCACATCTTACCTGTGTGAGTTGGGATTTACTGTGATCACAAACAAAAAAAAACTAAAGATTGAAAGGCTACAAACGGTCAAGGAAGAAAAAAGGAAATGTCTGTATAATATTCCACCTAATATCAAAATAATCTGCCAATCACACCAAGCCCGAATATCTCACTAAAAAACGTTACAGAAGACAGGTTAGTTTTTTATTTCTGGGATCTGTAATGATTGCGGTTTACTTACACTAACAGGATTGTATATTTTGTATTTCGTATGTTTGTTTTTATTATTATTAATTATTATTATTATTATTAAGACTAAGCACTCTTGGGTAGCGGTTCTAATAGAAAACTGACTAGTAGTGCCACAGGATAATGTGATTTGAAGGTTGAAAACCACTGGTGTAGACAGAAGACAGAAGCTAGGGTGAAAAGGTAGTACGGTTGAGGAAGAAGACAGAAGCTAAAGTTAAGGGAGAAGACAGAAGCTAAAGTTAAGGGAGAAGACAGAAGCTAAAGTTAAGGGAGAAGACAGAAGCTAAAGTTAAGGAAGAATACAGAAGCTAAAGTTAAGGGAGAAGACAGAAGCTAAAGTTAAGGGAGAAGACAGAAGCTAAAGTTAAGGGAGAAGACCAAAGGTAAGGTTGAAGACACAGGTGTGGAGAACAAGACAAACCAGGGCAGAATATTCACCTGGATCTACTTTAAGGTAGCACTCAAAGCAATTAACTTAAAGCACCATAAAGGAAGCACTCAAGTCATTAGCAATTCCAACAACGAAAGGATGCGAAAAAAGTCACGCGATTACGCTACAGTACAGTAATTCGTTGAGATAACAAAATTAAAAGAACTGGGTCCTTGAAACTAACATGCAAAAATAAAGGTTTGATCGCTAAGTTTTTAATTTTTTTTAGCTAGAACACAGAGGTAGAGTGTTTAGTGGGAAAACCCGAAAGAAATAGACCTATTCACATGAAAATTGACAGATTCATTACTGATCATAAAAAAACAGACTAACGAAAAAGATGAAATTGCAAGAAATACAAAAATCAAAGAAAATATACTAAACAAAATAGAGCACAGGTTAAACCATGAAACCTCAAGATTAGCAAAGGAGGAAATTGTTATCTTAGTAGAGAAGCAACAGAGGATCCAGTGAAAGAAGACTTTTGATAAACGACAACACTGAAGAGACAGGGGATCCAACTCATGGAAATTTTTAATTATGAAGGAACTTTGTCTAAGATCTCACAGCTAAACAGGATAGTGCCTGGCAAGACAACTGACGAACACTAATAACATTCAAGAAAATACTCTTGCGAACGGGACCTAGGATAGTAACAGATAAGAGGTCACAATTGCAAATTATGAAAAAAAGGGTTAAGTATAGTAAAAAAAACTTTTCTTCTCAAATAAATTAAAAAGATAGAGTATTAAAAACGGGACATCACGAACATAGCACTGTTTCTATAGCTACAAATAAAGAATCTCTCTCTCTCTCTCCACACACACACACACACACACACACACACACACACACACACAGTAGTGGTACAGTGGCTCAGTTTCCTCTCTCTTCACATTGTTATACTTACGAATGCATGAAATTTCATTATTATTTTTTAGGAATGGCCGTATGCTGGAGTAGCTGGAACATTTCCTTGTTTAGCTGTACCTCTGTCGAGCTTGCCAGGCGACCCTAATTGTGGGTCATAGATTTCTGCTTCCTTCACTTTCTATTTCCTCTAATTACATTTACCTCATACTCGTGACCTTTTCTACGGTGGTCATTTGAATGTTGGATGATCGATTCTTCTACTGTTAGAGGTTACATGCTAGAATTAACGGAAATGCTAGTACGATATTGTGGAGCTGCCAGAATATAAACTGAAAGGGAGTTCTTTACATGGTGGATTTTAATGGTTATGTAGATCAAAGATAATGAATAAGAGAACATCGTTAAAATATACATGTTATATACTCGTGCTTAATACTCCACTGTTGAATGTTCTGTGTATGTTAGTAACATCAACAGTCAGGTGACTGTAGTCACCTGACTACAGTATATAAGCCACTTCTCCGGCCCTATGCTGTACTTTCTACAAGATTGATAGACTGAACACAACGATTCCAGGCTGGGGACTGATTACCTCAAACTCCTCCTCTCCTTACGCCCTTCTGCTTTGCATTGGACTGATGAAGCCACTGTGTGGCGAAACGTTTCTTCAATAAGATTCCCATATGTTGCATAAGTGTCTCAATCTTCAACTTGTCGGTTTTCAAAACCATTTATCACGTAACTATGTTCGCTTACCCAAGCCTAGTTATATTAAACTAAATTCAGTGCCTGAAGGTATTTCCTCAAATGCGACATCTTTGCATTAATCATGGGAAATTTTCCAAACTATTTTCAAATTTTGTCAGTAGCAAAATATTCAACCAGTACAGCTAAATATATAAAAACATGTGATTTTTATGCTCTGATCTGTATAACATTGTCATAGGAGAAGCCAGATATAGATAGTAAAAAGTCCGGGAAATAGGAATTAATGTACATTTATTATGGATTCCCTCACACATTGGATTACTCCTTTATAATAAAGTTGAAACGTAAGCCAAAAAAAAAAGTACCATGAAAGAAAATGCTGAATATAACTTTGGTATGTCTGTGTTTAGTATTAAGAATAATATTAGGAGAGAAGTAAATAATGAAACAATGTTACAGGAATGCAGTTAGAAGCCTGATAACATGAACGTAGATAGTACGTTTATGGAGCAACTTGCAATGTGAACAGAGTGACTGATGTAATAACAGCCGGGTTTAGACTTGGTACTTTTGCCAGCTTGGCAGACACACTTGACCAAACCGAACGCAAAGTATGTGGCCAACCCTGTGGTCACTATCTTGAACACTATGTGCTTAATTGTCCACTTATTGAGGAATATAAAGATAGACAGTGTAATAACCTATTTGATATGTCAAGGTCTCTTAATGAAAATAAGTGTCGGACATATTAGGCAAATTTTCTAAATTTGCTTTCAACGGATAAGTGAACTGCAGATATAAATCCGGATGTACTCCTGTATACCCTTTTGGGGAATACCCTCTTGCGCTACCCTCCACAAGATGGGTATGGGGGGCACAGTAATCTAGCTGCTTCGGCGACAAAACTTAATCCCTTTAAAATATGGGAATTTAAAGAATCTGCTTTTTTTGTCTAAACGCTGGTAAATACTGAACAATTAGCTTTATCTGGCTCCTTAGAGAAAATACGTTTCTTTCATTACTAAAAGCTGCGTGACTGGCTTAGCGATTGCGCTGAATAACGTACCTGGGTTATTCTCTGGCTTAGCGGGCCACTTCAATTTTGCTAGAATTATGTTAGCTGAAGCGTTCCCACGGTCTCGCACACTCTCATTTTCATATAATATACGAGAAATGTTCCACCTAAAAACTTGTGTTGGCTCTATTGTGTTCAGTGTTAATTTGCAGGACTCGGTTATACATTTAGTTGAAGGCAAAGTTTTACAGCAAGAGTTAAAATGGCACAATACGTCAGTGGTGCTCACTGGGACAATTGTACTCACTTCATCAGTGCTCACTACGTCAATGGTGCTCACTGGAACAATGATACTCACTTCATCAGTGCTCACTACGTCAGTGGTGCTCATGTCTTCACTTCCATTCATTAATAATAATAATAATAATAATAATAATAATAATAATAATAATAATAATAATAATAATAATAAAAATAATAAAATAATAATTAAGTTTTTAGCAACAAAACAGACTGATTTCATTGTTGACATCATAGTTAATTATTCATGTCCACTTCCTATAGTGATATAATCTTCGACTTCGATTGTGGTGCCTACACTGGCCTGCGTGCTGATAGCACCAATAACTTAACTGATCAAGCCATAAAACAGGCCTGATCTAGGTTTGAGCAGCGGGGACGATGATAAATCGATTAGACTACAAGTAAACTACATGATTATTTATTAATGCCCCTCATTTTCGAAATTTTACTCGTATCTGTTTTAGTTCTGTCAACCTTGCTTCTCGCTTTATCCACCTTCATATTTTAATGGGGAATCGCTTAGCCAATAATCTGGTTGCCAAACATTTTTTTTTTAACCTAGCCTGGAATCTGGTGGTGAATAATTGTTTTCAGTGAAGTTTTGAGTCGTTTAAGGCCTAGATTGATGTACCACTGACTGCCACTCTCTCAGTCTTAATTTATAAAATCAAGCCATGTCTACGAAGCAGTCACTCAACACCAGTTGTTTTTATAGTCATGTATCAGTATGAATGTTGAGTATTAAATTAAATACGTTTCACATTTTGTGTTTCACAGATTATAGAAATACATTTTTCATTCTCTAATTGTGATTGTACGAGTCAATATACGAGAAAGCATGGTGGCACCAGCTTTAATTCAGCTCACTCTCACTTAGATGAGAAACTTTTTGCTTCAAATGTGGACACGGTTTTAATAAAAGTATTAATATTCGTATATTTTTACTCAATTCACTATTGAAGTAGATGAAATTGAAGTGCTTAAATTATTTTTTAAAGACAGTACATGATTTTTTTTTGTTTTTATAAAGAAGTGAATGAGAATTTTTGAGAGTTTCGTCAAGCTTAGTAATGTATCAAAAAATCTGATAACATCTGGCCGGTTTTTCGTCAGAACCATTATTGTTACCAGTCATCACTGTGGAGACAACATTCCTGACGATCTACAAAAACGTTAGGAAAAATATGAAACCATATTCATCAAATGCCACTAAAGTTGTGTTTCTTCGTAAATATGAAAAATCACGTACACAACGCCAGAGAGAAGTAAAACCAAATTCAGAAAGCGAACCTACATCGCTTACAGTGGGTAGACATGCTCACGAACATGGCCCACGTAATCCTTACAAGTGGTAAACAGCATTTCTTGGTAAAAAGAAGCCAAGGAACCGACTTGCCCTGCAAAAATTCAACTCGCAAAGTCTGTAGTAAACTAAGAGATGAATGGGCCGAAGTTCAGATAAAATCAAAAGATTCTGTTAGTTATTTACATGCTACGGATTCCTGTTGTAGAACTAGATCTACGGCTGTATAGTTTGAAACTTGTGCGATATTCGGAAGGGTTGTGCACCTATTGCTTATTGTAATGTTAATGTAGAGGAAATAAGTTTTTAGACTAGGACCATTGCCATAGTTGCAAATATCGTTGTTTGAGGGAAGTAGCATAAATGTTAATTGGTAAATCAACGTCGATATTGAAGAAAATTATTTTAAAAGGAACAGTCAGTTTGTGCAATTGGTTAAGCTGATGACATTATCATATATGGATTTGATTTTGTCTGACCAGTTCATTGACTTGGTAAGGATAGCGTAAAATATCTAGTTGTGATTTCTTTTTAAGATGTTACCGGCAAAATTAATGAGCACATCAGTGATCACGTAATATTTGACAACATGATTACAATATCAAAAATACGGACAGAGCACGAACGAAAGTCAAGGGCGTTCACATCTGTTAAGCAGACATATTGCGTCACAACTCTCGTCAGCCCATGTGATTAGTGAACGTGATGCTGTGGATTGTTACTGTGGCCTATGTAAAGCTAAGGCTGAAAAGATTTTTGGAGCAGGAAAAAAGGATGGAAGAGGCACCTCAGCAGATATGAAAGATGTTACGAATCGACAGTCCTCTCTGCATCTTACTACTGTGAGAATTATGAAGCAAGAGAAAGAAGAGCAGATATCTATTATACAGTTTGGCTCTCAAGGACAGGACGATAAGGTGCACTTAAAACAGCCTCCATTTGCTGAGGCATTCAGTGACAATGCAAAGTGTGTTCATTTTAAGGCATGCATGGGGCGGGCTGCTCTAGGTGACAAACCGCCAGAGTTAGATCCAGTGAAATTTGGGTGGAAGAAAGACGACTTTACCTGGACTCTGTGGCGCCATTTTACATCACGATGTTTGGGTTTCATCACAATAGGTTCGGAAGTTAATCCACTGCAGCTGCAGCATTGATCAGCCCTTCTTATCTCTTGGATGAGATTAAGCAGACGCTCATCTTTCTTGGTGTTTTCTTTCAAACCTCATGAAAATAAACCAGCTGAATGATACTGAGGACGAAACACTTGATGAAGATATGGAAAATTTTGTGTTAGGTTAGTTATACGGAAAAGGTTTAATGTTAGATAATCAGAAGAATGCCTATAGCTTGTAGATTGAGCTTTGTTCTCATGACACTGATGTAGCAGTAGAAGTGATAGGCTTTGCTGGGTGAAGACATGTCTGTAGTGTATTAGGTAAATGTTATTGGGCAAGAATGATTACTAATGTAATAGTAGATAATTAAATGTGTTACATATACTGCCCTGTTTAGAAATAAATAACTATTAATGTTGATCATATTGCATTATGTGTGAGTGGCACATTTAAATATGCGATAAAAAGTTTGGATAATTTTGTCTGCTTCTGACCTAAAATAAATATATATTTTCTGCAGATATAATTGCTGTCCATTTCTTTCCCTCTTAACTGTCTATTCCTAGGAAGTATGTCTCATTACATATCACATTTACTTTATGGTGAAGATGGCAGCTATAATGGATAGGTGGTGTCAATAAATTGTCCTGCCAGTATCACTATCAGCGTGAAAGGGCAAAAGATAAGAAGATTTAGCTAAATGTTTCATCAATAGCAAAAAAGTTTTATAATTTATGAGGATCAAAATGTCTTTTAGTACTCAGGAATTGTCGGCGACTACCTCGTTTGCCATCTTGAATTTCACAAGGGTATGGGAGTGGCTCTCGCTGGCGCACTCAGCTCACACACCATGATTCGATCCCCGGTAAGGCTGGTCACATTAGGACGTGTTTCCTTAAGACACCAGCTGTCTCTGCTCACCTATCAGTAAAATGGGTACCTGGGTGTTATTCGACCGGTGTGGGTTGAATCTTGGGTACAAAATTGACCTAATTTGCCGAAATGCTCTGCATAACTTGGGGTATTCTATACAGTATGTCATTGGTGTCAGATATCCCTGTATACGTTGTACGTGTACTTGTAGAAATAAAAATTATTATTAAGAACAAGTATTCATAATAAAAATCCAAGATCGTCACTCTTCCTACTAGAATTCTATGATTATAAAATGCTTATGGAACAGGAGGTAATAATATTTGATACCAAGAGGCGAGCTCCACCTCCTCTGACAAAGAACTGTTTACCGGTATCAAAGCAACCCACTATAAAAATACTGTGGGGAGGGTAATGGGACTGAGGAAGAACAGAGGAGGAATTAATCCGACTAACATTGGGGATAAATTCTTGTTTTTATTTCGGCAGCAAAGAGCTTACATGGTTAGAGAAGGTTATAAATAACAAACAAGGCTACATTAGATTAAGTCTACTTCCATTTTTATCTAACAATAGTAATTGGTTTGTGAAAATTTCTGACCAGGGAGCATCTTGGGAGCCGTGAGACGTGGTCTGTACAATTTAAAAGCAAATCAGTCAGTTTGTCGAAGCTTCGACTACTCTGACTACAGTGTACAAGTCACTTCTTCGACCATATGCTGCACTTTCTTCAAGACTGATGGACCGAACACACAGATTCCAGACAGAGACTGATTACCTCAAACTGCTCCTCTCTTTACACCGTTCTTCTTTGTATTCGACTGATTAAGCCAGTGTGGGGCGAAACATTTCCTCAACGATTCCTCTATATTGCATGTCTCATTCTTTAACTTACGCTACGCTACTCTGGGAAAAACTTCCCCTCACTCCTTTAGTTGCTGCATTGCAACATTGCATAGCTCTTGATGACGCACTGAGAAGTGTGAAAGTACTTGAGCTAAAGATTTCCACCCCCTTTCCCCGTGGCTTTTCTTGCGCACGCACACACATACATACACACACACACACACAAATTATATCAATAACAACACTGCGACTAGCCAACGACTCGAACCCATGTCGTTTTGGCCCGCCTCATGGTGAGCGAAAATCACATGATGCTCTAACCCACAGGACCACCAAATCCTACAAGGATCAAACACCCAGCAGAGCTAGGTGTTTTACCTTGATCTGAGGACACACTTTCGTGGTTACAATATAAATACTGCTCGTGGAGGCTAGTACACGAAACGGGGAGAGTAGAATGAAATTAGCTCAGAGGCACCCACAACACCGTATGTCATATGATCAAGGTAAAACACACAGGTCTGCTGGGGGCTTGATTCTTCTAGGATTTGGTGGCCCTGTGGGTTAGAGTGTCATGTGATTTTTGCTCACCATGAGGGCCAAAACGACATGGGATCGAGTCCTTGGTTAGTCGCAGTGTTGTTATTGATTAAATACCACTCGTTTGTGGTTACAATAATATAAATACTGTTTGTGGAGGCTAGTACACCAAACGGGGAGTAGAATGAAATTAGCTCAGAGGCACCCACATCACCGTATGTCCTCGGATCAAGGTAAAACACCTAGCTCTGCTGGGTGCTTGATTCTTGTAGTATTTGGTGGTCCTGTGGGTTAGAGCGTCATGTGATTTTCGCTCACCATGAGGCGGGCCAAAACGACATGGGTTCGAGTCCCTGGCTAGTTGCAGTGTTGGTATTGATTAAATATCACTCGTTCGTGGTTACAATATATATATATATATATATATATATATATATATATATATATATATATATATATATATATATATATATATATATATATATGTCGTGCCGATTAGGTAAAACTGGTCAATTAGCAAGAACTCATCTAAAATTAAGTCCTTTCTAAAATTTTATCTTATACGTTTAAAGATATATATTTTTTTCATTTATGTTAATGTAAGAATTTATAATTTTGTACCAAGAGAAACTTTGAAAACCTACCTAACCTTATTACAACAAGCGCAATTTAATTTAGCCTAACCCAACTAAATATATTTTAGATACTTTTACAATAATTTAATAATAAACAAACACAATGAAATATATTTTTTTCGTTATGTTCAGAATGATATTGGCGAAATTATTGCATACACAAATTTTCACTTGTCTTATATGGCAAGGTGAGCGTTGCTATTTAAGCCCAAATCGCAAGTTTTACCTAATCGGCACGACATATATATATATATATACATATATATATCCGACTATGTCATGCCGAATAAGTAAAACTTGCGATTTTGACTAAAATGGCAACGCACTTCTTGCCGAATAGGGCAAGCGAAAATTTGTGTGTGCAATAATTTCGCAAAAATAATTTTGAACCTAACGAAAACTGTGTTTGTTTATTAAATTATTGTAAACATATGCAAAATATATTTAGTTGGATTAGGCTAAATTAAATTGCGCTTGTTATAATAAGGTTAGATAAGTTTCCTAAGGTTCTTTTGATAGAAAATCATTAATTTTTATATTAACATAAATGAAAAAAAATATCTTTAAATGTTGAGATTTTTTTTAGAAAAAAAATTAATTTTAAATGAGTTCTTGAAAACTGACCAGTTTTACTTATTCGTGTTAGATAGGAGTGAATGGAGACCTGATGAGCTGTTGGAGTGTGAGCAGGGTAATATTTTGTGAAGGGATTCAGGGAAACCAGTTAATTGATTTAGCTGGACTTGAATCCTGGAAATGGGAAGTACAATGCCTGCACTTTAAAGGAGGAGTCTGGGATAGTGACAGCTGGGAGGGACTTATTCTCAGCTGTCGTATCTGAGCGCCTCTGCAAAAACAGTGATTATGTATGAGTGAGGTGAAAGTGTTGAATGATGATGATGAAAGTATTTTCTTTTTGGGTCCCCCTGCCTCGGTGGGAGACGGCCGACTTGTTGAAAAGAAAAACGTTAGTTTACGTTACTATTCAAATAATAGAATTCATTGAGAATATAATGGAATACTTATGAAGTAATACCATTAATAAAAACTCAATGTCTCAATCTGTAGAGATAAAACAGATAGCTGTGTTTATTCGTCTGTGATTTTCAAGAGACCTTGTGGAAAACAGATGATTTCCCAGAGGACAATTCTGCCCAGGCTTCATATAGCTCTCGCTAAACAACACATTCTTTTCTTCCAACTTTTCAGCATCTAGGTGGAAGGAGTTGCATCTTCTGTCAATCTGTTACAAGATTCTCTGTCGAAGTGTGACAAGTCTAACTAAAAATACGGAGATCAATGAGTAACATAGATTTTGTTATGGAGAATTTTTTTAGGGAATAAAACTTTTTTGTTTAAATTTGTATTTTGATATATTACAAGATCTATATTTATGATTCAATCTACAATAGGATTAATCTCCCTTAAGATGCAGATCCTCCTACATCTATTTATTTTAATAACATTTTTTAAATGTTTGCTTCAACAACGCGGCGTACAAATTTGTATCACTTAACTGCAAACTCATTACGCTATTAATAATTTTCTAAAAACATTCTAGGCACAGCCTCTTACGGAAATGGAATAGAAAGATGTATCGTTTGGCGATGGACAGGATTTAGCAAGCACAGCAGTGAGAAAATAGTCTAAATGTACAGTAGATTTGGCAGTCATACGTCGGCTTGGATCGGCACACGGACACAGGCGGACCATAGTTCGCCAATTCGCCCAAAGGTACAGCTAGCGTTTTTACATGAAAGGCCCTAGGCACCGATCAAAGCTCAGTCCCAAAAATGTCACCTGCTCATTCCCAAGAATGTTCCCCAGAAGCACTTGGGGAACAAGCTAATCTGGAACCAAATAAAATGAACAATCACCATTTTCCAAGTGAACAACCAGTAACTGTTGTAAGCAGATGGATCTTTTAACTTTCTAACCAACAGAGCAGTAAGAATAATGGCAAAAAGACTTAAGTCGGAGGCAGCCATAATGAAACACTGCTCCACAAGGTACAGTACTCGCCCCCATCCTTTTCCTTACCTTCATATCGGAGACAGATGATGTAAACCATAACACCGTGTCCTCTTTTTCAGGCGATACTAGAATCTACATGAGTCATCCATCGAGGACACGGTAAATCTCCAAGCGGATATAAACGAAGTTTTTCCAGCGGGCCACAGAAAACAAGAGAATGTTCAGTGAGGACACATTTCAGTTACTCCGTTATGGAAAACTTGAGGAAATAATAGAACTGAGAATTCAACAAATTCTAACCACACAGTAGAGCAAAAAAAAAAAAAATAACGTGAAGGACTTGGGAATGATAAATGTCAGATTTCTCTCCTTCAAGAATGACACCCGAGTCACTATCACAATTACTAGGAAAATTATAGGCTGGATAATGAGAACTTCCAAAACAAATGATGCCCTACTAATGATGATCGTCTTTAAGTTACTTTTTCTTCCTCTAGACTAGAATACCGCTTTGCATTCAAGGCAGATAAAATAGCAGATATAGAGAATATACAGAGAACCTTCACTGCACTTATTAGTTCAGTCAATCACCTTAATTACTGAAAACGTTTGAAATCCCTTGACCTGTACTACCTGGAACGCAGGCGAGAAATATGCATTATAATCTGTTACTGGAAAATTCTAGAGGGTCTGGTCCCAAATCTGCACACGGAAATCACTCCCTACGAAACCAAAAGACTAAGCAGACGATGCAACGTACCCCCAATGAAAAGCAAAGTTGCCACGAGTACAGTAATAGAAAACACAAGTGTCCCGGGCCCAAGACTACTCAGCCTCCCGTCATACGTAACGGGAATTACAAACAGACCCCTGGCTGTCTTCAAGAAGAATCTGGACAGATACCTAAAGTCAATGCCCGATCAGTCGGGCTGTGGTTCATACGTCGGATTACATGCGGCCAGCAGTAACAGCCTGGTCGATCAAGCACTGATTCCATGTAGGTCTGGACGTGGACCGGGACGCGGGGGCGCTGACTCTCCGGAACAACCTCCAGGTAATCCATTCTAGGATGATCATTGCCATCTAATAGAGATGACAGGCCGCCGAGAAAGTATTAGCCGAGCATTAAGCTGCAAGATCGTCCACATAAAAACAATGACCACACTATTCATGGCTACAGTAATACTTGTGAAGGTTAAAATGCTGCCTTGTAGCACCACGATGAGCACACTCCATCCCACACCTTAGTCAGAAACCATTGAAGCCGCTGGAATTGTCGGCCTCGCAGTCTCACAGACTGGAGACGACGAAAAACAAACTTCCATGTTATGTGTCACAGGCTTTATCTGGGTTGAAAAGCGTCAAAGTATGAAAGCGTCTGGCAGAACCGGATGACATCTATGGTTCTTGCTATTTTCAAAACATGTAGGAATTCCAGGGAATCTGCAGTCTCCTGCCTGGTCTTTCTCTGATGAGCTTCAACTGTAAACTGTTGAATATACTGAATGTTTGTATGGTCTAGTTATTGGAGACTAAAGGAAACATCTCTTCTGTACAGTCTGGCTTTTGCAAATATTGATAAATGATCCCTTTGTTCTGCGACATCCACTGGATGTCACCAACCAGTCTCTAAACTTTAACCACTTCCAGATTCAGAAGCCGAATTTTCTACTCACACTCATACTCAAGTAACCAATATAAACTGATTCTACGACACTGCTTCAAATAATCGTGGCCAAGGGCATTCTCCACCAGGTGCTCACTGTCACACGAGGAGGACGCCGCCCAGCACACATCCAGGAGTCGTGATTACAAGATTGTCTTTAGAGATCAGGCGTAGCTTCAGAGTTATCAATTTATGGGCGAGTCGCAGCCAGATCATAACATGCGTGGAAATGTTGTCTTAATTGAATTCATTATCAAAGGCTTGTGAGCTGTGGGTAAGTGTCCTCTAAGATGTCCTCCAAAGGGAGGTGATAATGGTGGTATAGCAGTGGTGATAATGGTGGTATAGCAGTGGTGATAATGGTGGTATAGCAGTGGTGATAATGGTGGTATAGCAGTGGTGATAATGGTGGTATAGCAGTGGTGATAATGGTGGTATAGCAGTGGTGATAATGGTGGTATAGCAGTGGTGATAATGGTGGTATAGCAGTGGTGATAATGGTGGTATAGCAGTGGTGATAATGGTGGTATAGCAGTGGTGATAATGGTGGTATAGCAGTGGTGATAATGGTGGTATAGCAGTGGTGATAATGGTGGTATAGCAGTGGTGATAATGGGGTATAGCAGTGGTGGTAATGGTGGTATAGCAGTGGTGGTAATGGTGGTATAGCAGTGTTGATAATGGTGGTACAGCAGTGGAGATAATATAGTAATTGTGATAATGGTGGTATAGTGGTGATAATGGTTATATAGTGGTGATAATGGTGATAGTGGTGATAATGGTGATAGTGGTGATAATGGTTATATAGTGGTGATAATGGTTATATAGTGGTGATAATGGTTATATAGTGGTGATAATGGTGGTATAGCAGTGACCATGATAGCTGTACTACTGTTATGATAATGGTGGTAGAATACGAGTGCTACCACTCAAACTTGTACGTGATGAATCGCATTTTGAGTGCTGGTAGTTGATTCGTACTCATCATACCATGGTCCTGCTCACCATCGTCCAGTTTAACGGCGGTAATACCAAATTAATATAAGCTACCTGCAAAACTCCCGTCACTACACAATATTACCAGAACGAAAAGAATTTATTTGACAATTTTATTTTAAAGGGCCTTTTCATTTCCAAGCCAACGTTTAGAATAAGCGGTTCAGAGCGCAATGATTAACGAGGTGTGTGAATAGCACAACAACAAAAAAAAAGGCTCATGTAAAATAAAATATATATGTGGAATAGAAGTTTATTTGCGAATAAAGTATTTATTTTGTCAGAAGTGGATATTCTGTCCGTCCTCTCAATGAGACAGAAGTATTCGTCCTGAGAGTGGAGACACTGAATTATTATTATTATTATAATCAAAACAAACGCTAAACCACAAGGGTTATAGTGGACACACTGAAGCAGATTGCAATTCATCCTATGTATTATTTTATTCATGAAAATACATAATTATGTATTATTTTTATTCATGAAAAACATAATTATAATCACCCTTGATCCACCATGGATCAAGGGTGATTATAATTATGTATTTTCATCAAATTTTACATTTTCTTAAATGCTGCGAACCTTAGGTACGAAGTACTATTTATTATTCATAAATGTTAGTGGTAAATTTATATTCTTGTATTCGGCTACATTCTATGATATTGTGTCGAGGTGTGGCCTTTTATCATCCTCTCTTCGCGCGAAAAGGAATATATTACTAATAGTTAAAATTATAACCATGATTTTTAAAGAGGTGGACCGGTAAGATAGCGGAAGTCCTCGCTCAGATGACCAAAAGCTCCAACCGTAGGTCATCATATGACTAAAACTCACGTCAGAAAACACTTGTTTTGTTCCCTGACAAACATTATACATACATAATATCCACGCTTGGAGTTGCTGCACTCACCTACCACACACGTAGCAAATAAATTCTGGCCGCCACAGTCTCTGCTCTTCTACTTCTTTCATGAACGTAATATTCCTCCTCTACAACTTTGGTTCTGGGGAGAATGCTGAAAATTAGTTCATGCATTTTCTTCCAAACGACAGTAAATATTGAGGACAAGTTAGGATGCAGTCTGTGAAATGCAACTAATATTGAAGAAAAGACACGAAATGGAATAAACATTTTGGGAATAAAGTTCCATTTTAGCAAATATGTCTAAATGTGTATTTTTTCCTCATCGTAGCACTACTGTAGTACTTAATAAACTTATTATTTATGCAATAGTTTTCTATGAATTCGTCTAGATAAATGTTATTTTATTTATCTTTTGGAATGATTCTCCGAAGATATAAAATACTAAGACGTTGTGAATACCTTAGTATCTTATTATTGATGTTTCAAAAATATTTTTTAATGACAGTATTTACATTTGAGATATGTGATAGTAACAACGGAAAGTGCCGAAACTATCAATTATCTGCTGTTTATATCAATGCTAACATTACTTTTCAACTAATGTACACGCTTCCATTCATGAAAATCCATTGCTTGTCATTATATTTGTATGGAAGCGCTGAACACGTCTCATACAGCTTCCGTGGAATACAGACGGTAGACCGGAATCAGATTTGATCCTAAGTACAAGAGGGGTTCTTCCAATTCCTTCGTTCAAGAGCCTTGCGCCAGTTTCTAGGCATTCTCTTCCCCCCCTCCCCCCCACCTTTATTAAATGCACAGATCTAGCATTTTTAACATTTCTTTTTTCTACTGAACGGATAGTAATATGTCTAGAGTTCAAACTTTCCTATCCTGAGACTGATAATGCAGCTGAATCTGCTTTTCCCTTACCATTTTCATAGTTTGTTCAAGAGCAACTTGTTCACTTTTGGGTGCAATAATTTAAGACTTGTGTAAACTTTCGGTTTAGCTTCTACAAGCGTTTATTTACCAAACATTATTTTCAATACAAAATATCAGATTCAGTGTTTATAATAAGCATTTACTCATTACAATAAGCTTTTTATATCTTGACTTTAATTACCTATGCCTCTACTACCCTCTCCACCCACAGGGGATTCCTTTCTTTTCATCTAAGCAATTTAGGGGTAAAATGAGTGCCTACAATCAGTAATGGTACGTTTTGAAACTCAGGCGAGAGCAATATACTGTAATTGACACATCGAATATGTTCTGAGGCTAGTTCCAAATCTATAAAAAACAATCATTACAATTCAAGGCAAGGATGACTGTGCAAATTGCGTGAAATAAAAGCATAATGAAGGGGTAATTAAGTCTACTAAGAGATAACTCAATCTGAATAAAGAGCAAAATACTTTTCACTGCACACAGACACAGACTAATAACGTGTGTGCGCGCGCACACACACTAGGACGCACGCGCGCGCACACATACACACACGCTTAGGCACACACACACACGCACAGACACACACACACACACAGACACACGCGCACACACACACACACACGCACAGAGACACACGCACAAACACACGCACAGACACACACACGCACAGACACACACGCACAGACACACACACGCACAGACACACACACGCACAGACACACACACGCACAGACACACACGCACAGACACACACACGCACAGACACACACACGCACAGACACACACACGCACAGACACACACACGCACAGACACACACACGCACAGACACATTAAAATACAAAAGGAATTACCAGTGAACACCTGATTGATATTCAAGAGGGAATTAGGTATCCTCGAAAGACCACCATTAAGTAGCTACCTGATTTCTTTTATATTTTTTCTTCCTCCAACTTTCTTTTCTATATTTTCCTCATAACTCGAGAACTTTTCATCCGATCGGCTTCAAAATAACAACGCTTCTGCACTTGAATTAGATTCTTGGAATAGTTGTCATATTCAGGTGCCCTATGAACAAAATTGCTCAACCAATTTCCAGCATCCTGGAATGACTCTGATAGCTGCCAAAAGCCTCAGTGGCTTAACTTCAAACGTTCAGAAAAGGAACAGATTTGACGATTTGGTGTAAAATAGTGTGAAATTTGTATTCCCTTTAAATGACGTTAAATAAATTCCGGGTTTACTTTTTCTGAACTGCATAAATGTTGTATGGCTGATGCATCTTAGGAACAAGATAGTATTCATTAAATTCTGTTTGCGTGCAGATATATTTGATGTAGTTAAATAAAAAAATAATTGGAATAGCTGGAATCCGTGACACATCTGCAAAGTTACTCACCTGATCAGTTTTAATTATAGATAATTTAAAAGAAAATGAAAATGAGAAAAGGAAAAGAAATGCATTTTAGGGAGTTTTTAAATTTTAGTTTATTTTTCAGCGACATTTCTCTAACTAGAGAACGTCTTTTTGGTCTGTCTTCAATTTTTCAACTCTGGTGTACTGTATGCAGATTCACAGGACTACAGGAGGGGTGTCATATGGACACTGTTACATAGGTTATTCCCGGATTTCGTTTACGTGTGGCACCTAGAGAAAACCTCTCATAGGCTTCAAAATTTCAGCGTCCGTGGATCCTCCTTAGGTTATTTATTGTTGAATGTGTAGGTGCCATTTTTCATCTCGAAATAGTATGGTATTAATTTACATTATTTTGCCTTAATACTAGTGAAGGGCTCTTGATTCAAGGAACTGGACTTATACTCCTCTTGAA
>WNWK01000441.1:327500-355000 GCA_009830355.1 Cherax destructor
GAGACATGAAGAGGGAGCATTAATAACGGTCACTGAGGTAATCACTAACCTGAGCAGTGGAGTTTGGGATTATGGTGGCAAGTGAAGTCATAGAATGGTGTGAGGCTCAAACCCATGGCAGAGGAAACAGACTCGCAGGCAAGTGCGTTGGGAGTTTTAAGACTTCCCTGCCGTGGGTTCGAGCTCCACCCGTTCTATGATTTATTGGCAATCGTATTACATTTTCGTGAGATATGTTGGGAAGGTCAGTCCCTAGGGTTTTATTTACTGCATCAGCATCATGGATGGGAGCTTCCTTTGGTCTGGTCAGTACAATGTCTTAGTTTTTCCCAATTTTGCGGAAGCCTCGAGTTTTTGGGGTTATCTATGTTTATTTTTTTTTAAACCGCCATTTAGTTCTTTGAACCTTCTTATATAATACATTTGTTTAGTTTTTATAAGCATAGGAAGTGTTGATGAAGGCCTTTTTCTAATTCCTTGGGAACTAAGGTCATTCTATATTGATTTTGATAGATATCTTTCTTGTCAAGTATATCTGAGAATGCTGCTGGCTTGCTAATGGTTATTTAATCTCTTGATCGTGGTCTGTTTAATTTTTCAAAATATTTTTTCATTATAAAGACTTTGAATTTTCTGAAAGAAAATTCAGTCTTTCTTTATAAAGAAAATATCATTGGAATTTCAATTTAATAAGTGAATATCATTATTCACTCATGTATATATCGTTGACATGAGTGAATATCGTTATTGTTGAATTCTCTCTGCCAGTCATTGATACTTGACAAAATTATTCACTGAGTTAAATATTTTAAGTGTTCATAGGTGATTTGGATATGTTGGTTACTAGGAGGGTTAGGGGCTATGTTTGTACATATGTGGTCAAGATAAGAAGCAGATGCCTCACTAATACATGTGAGTTTGGTTATTAAGGACAGATAAAGGCAATTATACTTGTTCAGGAGACCAGCTATTTGTTACACCTCTGCTTGTGTGAGATTAACATTAGTCATTAGCAATTATTAAATTATGCTTTTATGTATCGAGGTTATTCCAAAAGGTGACTATGTTATGTGCAGTTCTGTAGACACCACCTATTGCTATTGGGGGCACTTTTGTTTTTAGTTGTAAATCGAGCAAATTTGTATTCACCGTATTCCTCTCTGGTCCGTGTTGAATTGATGAATCGCATCTCATTGGAATATTATATTGCAGTGCCACCTCCATTTTGATCTGGTCTGCAGTTATGAAAGGCTGTGTATACAGGCATGTTGCAGATGTTTGTGTCATGTTTTGGCCAGGCTTCTGAGAGAATAATGAAAAGCATATAGTGACTCGAAGAGGGCTGTGACGTCAATGATTTTGCTTAAGAGATCTAGCACTCTAGCTGAAAATTGAGATGTTCTTGTAGTTACTAAAGCTGGGCAAGTTGTGTTTTATTTACAGTCTTGGTTATTTGCAAGCTTATTATTACAAAGGTCGGGATCTATATTAGAATTAGTAGTAAATAAGAGTGATTGATAAAATCTCAAAAAAAAATTATATAGCAAAATAATTATATGTTAAAACAATTGCAGAATAAAAAATAACTATAAGCAGTAAAAATTTATAATAAACATGTAATGAAAACTACATATAATTTTTTTATAAGTATGATATAAAAGCAAGGAACTGAATGTAAATTAGCTACAAAATAGAGTCAAACAAAGATGTCAACAATGGAGTAGAATATGAAAGCTACAAAACGTGTTGAAATACAAACATGAGACGATTTGCCTGGCAAAATATAAATCAACAAACAGTATGTAAGCTAGTCTTCAAACAGAATATAAACTAAATAAAATTATTAAAGCAAGTTGCAAAGTATTGTGGAATTTAGTAAAAATAAGAATGAAAGAAAACTAAATTACAAGATATGGAGCGTGTTAGATGGGAGTGAATAGAGACGGAGGGTTTTTGGGACCTGGAGATCTGTTGGAGTGTGAGAAGGGTAATATTTTGTGAGAAGGGTAAAATTTTGTGAAAGGATGCCCGGAAACCGGTTAGCCAGACTTGAGTCCTGGAGGTAGATAGTATAATGCATGCACTTTAAAGGAGGGGTTTGGGATATTGACAGTTTGGAGGGACGTGATTATGAGCGATACTGAAAGTGATGAATGATGAAAGTTTTTTCTTTATTTTTTGGGTCACCTTGCCTCAGTGGGAAACGGCCATGTTAAAAATAAATAAATAAATAAATAAATAAATAAATAAATAAATAAATAAATAAATAATATATATATATATATATAATTATTTGTACCCACGAGCGAGTGGTATTGATTAATAACACTGCGACTAGCCAAAGCAGCATGGGTTCGACTCCTTGGCAGGTCGCAGTGTTGTTATTGATCAATACCACTCGTTCATGGGTACAATAATACAAAATACTACTCGTTGGGCTAGTAAACCAAACGGAGTAGAATGAAATTAGCTCAGAAGCATCCACACCACCGTATGTCCTCGGATGACGGGTACAACACCTAGCTTGGCTGGGTGCGTCATTCTTGAGATTGTGTGGTCCCGTGGACTAAAGCATCATGAGTTTTTGCTGACCATGAGGCGGGCCAAAGCAGCATGGGTTCGACTCCTTGGCTAGTCGCAGTGTTGTTATTGATTTTATAAATTATATATTATATATATATATATATATATATATATATATATATATATATATATATATATATATATATATATATTATATATATATATATATATATATATAGAAAGGGTTTAGTTATAGGTAATACATATTTTAAGAAAAAGAGGATAAATAAGTATACAAGATATGATGTAGGGCGTAATGACAGTAGTTTGTTGGACTATGTATTGGTAGATAAAAGACTGTTGAGTAGACTTCGGATGTACATGTTTATAGAGGGGCTACAGATATATCAGATCACTTTTAGTTATAGCTACAGTGGGAGTAAAAGGTAGATCGGATACAAGGAAGATAGAATCAGTAAGTAAAAGAGAGGTGAAGGTTTATAAACTAAAAGAGGAGGCAGTTAGGGTAAGATATAAACAACTATTGGAGGATAGATGGGCTAGTGAGAGTGTAGGCAATTGGGTCGAAAATGTATGGGGTAGATTTAAAAATGTAGTGTTAGAGTGTTCAGCAGAAGTTTGTGGTTACAGGCGAGTGGGTGCGGAGGGAAGAGGAGCGATTGGTGGAATGATGATGTAAAGAGAGTAGTAAGGGAGAAAAGTTAGCATATGAGAGGTTTTTACAAAGTAGAAGTGATGCAAGGAGGGAAGAGTATATGGAGAGAAAAAGAGAGGTTAAAAGAGTGGTGAAGCAATGTAAAAAGAGAGCAGATGAGAGAGTGGGTGAGATGTTATCAGCAAATTTTGTTGAAAATAAGAAAAAGTTTTGGAATGAGATTAATAAGTTGAGGAAGCCTAGAGAACAAATGGATTTGACAGTTAAAAATAGGAGAGGAGAGTTATTAAATGGAGAGTTAGAGGTATCGGGAAGATGGAGAGAATATTTTGAGGATTTGTTAAATGTTGATGAAGACAGGGAAGCTGTGATTTCGTGTGTAGGGCAAGGAGGAATAACATCTTGTAGGAGTGTGGAAGAGCCAGTTGTGGGTGTAGGGACAGTTCGTGAGGCAGTGGGTAGAATGAAAGGGGGTAAGACAGCTGGGATTGATGGGATAAAGATAGAAATGTTAAAAGCAGGTGGGGATATAATTTTGGAGTGGTTGGTGCTATTTAATAAATGTATGGAAGAGGGTAAGGTACCTAGGGATTGGCAGAGAGCGTGTATTGTTCCTTTGTATAAAGGCAAAGGGGACAAAAGAGAGTGCAAAAATTATAGGGGAATAAGTCTGTTGAGTGTACCTGGTAAAGTGTATGGTAGAGTTATTATTGAAAGAATTAAGAGTAAAACAGAAAGCAGGATAGCAGATGAACAAGGGGGCTTTAGGAAGGGTAGGGGTGTGTAGACCAAGTGTTTACAGTGAAACATATAGGTGAACAGTATTTGGATAGGGGTAAAGATGTTTTTGTGGCATTTATGGATTTGGAAAAGGCTATGATAGGGTAGATAGGGGGCAATGTGGCAGATGTTGCAGGTGTATGGAATAGGAGGAAGGTTACTGAAAGCAGTGAAGAGTTTTTATGAGGATAGTGAGGCTCAGGTTAGAGTGTGTAGGAGGGAAGGGACTATTTCCCAGTAAAAGTGGGCCTTAGACAAGGATGTGTGATGTCACCGTGGTTGTTCAATATATTTATAGATGGGGTTGTAAGAGAAGTGAATGCGAGGGTCTTGGCAAGAGGTGTTAGGCTAAAAGATAAAGAAGCAAATACAAAGTGGGAGTTGTCACAGTTGCTTTTTGCTGATGACACTGTGCTTTGGGAGATTCTGAAGAGAAGCTGCAGAGGTTGGTGGATGAATTTGGTAGGGTGTGTAAAAGAAGAAAATTGAAAGTGAATATAGGAAAGAGTAAGGTGATGAGGATAACAAAAAGAATAGGTGACGAAAGATTGATATCAGATTGGAGGGAGAGAGTATGGAGGAGGTGAATGTATTCAGATATTTGGGAGTGGACATGTCGGCGGATGGGTCTATGAAGGATGAGGTGAATCATAGAATTGATGAGGGGAAAAGGGTGAGTGGAGCACTTCGAGTCTGTGGAGACAAAGAACCTTGTCCATGGAAGTAAAGAGGGGAATGTATGAGAGTATAGTTATACCAACGCTCTTATATGGGTGTGAAGCATGGGTGATGAATGTTGCAACGAGGAGAAGGCTGGAGGCAGTGGAGATGTCATGTCTGAGGTCAATGTGTGGTGTGAATATAATGCAGAGAATTCGGAGTTTGGAAATTAGGAGGAGGTGCGGATTACCAAAACGATTGTCCAGAGAGCTGAGGAGGGGTTGTTGAGGTGGTTTGGACATGTAGAGAGAATGGAACGAGACAGAGTGACTTCGAGAGTGTATAAATCTGTAGTGGAGGGAAGGCGGGGTAGGGGTCGGCCTAGGAAAGGTTGGAGGGAGGGGGTAAAGGAAGTTTTGTGTGCGAGGGGCTTGGATTTCCAGCAAGCATGTGTGAGCGTGTTTGATAGGAGTGAATGGAGGCATATGGTTTTTAATACTTGACGTGCTGTTGGAGTGTGAGCAAAGTAACATTTATGAAGGGATTCAGGGAAACCGGCAGGCCGGACTTGAGTTCTGGAGATGGGAAGTACAGTGCCGGCACTCTGAAGGAGGGGTGTAAATGTTGCAGTTTTATAACTGTAGTGTAAAGCACCCTTCTGGCAAGACAGTGATGGAGTGAATGATGATGAAAGTTTTTCTTTTTCGGGCCACCCTGCCTTGGTGGGAATCGGCCGATGTGTTAATAAAATAAAAATAATATATATATATATATGTATATGCCGAATAGGTAAAACTTTCGATTTTGGCTTAAATAGCAACGCCCTTCTTGCCGAATAAGGCAAGCGAAAGTTTGTGCATGCAATAATTAAGAAAAAATCATTCTGAACCTAACGAAAAAAAATATATTTCAATGTTTGTTTATTATTAAATTATTGTAAACTTATCTAAAATTTATTTAGCTGGATTAGGCAAAATTAAATTGCGCTTGTTATAATAAGGTTAGGTAAACTTACCTAACCTTATTATTATATACAAAATTTTTAATTTTTACATTAACATAAATGAAAAAAATATATCTTTAAACGTATAAAAGAAAATTTTAGGAAGGACCTAATTTTAAATGAGTTCTTGCTTACTGACCAATTTTACCTATT
This sequence comes from Cherax destructor, assembly GCA_009830355.1. Lineage (NCBI taxonomy): Eukaryota > Metazoa > Arthropoda > Malacostraca > Decapoda > Parastacidae > Cherax > Cherax destructor. The sequence goes on from WNWK01000441.1 coordinate 333,296, forward strand.
TGGCACGACATATACATATCGCGAACAAGCGATAAAAGATGCAAAGCAATGGACAAATCAGGAGCCTGCAATGATGCAGAAAAGAGGTAATTCACAGGGAAACTCCTTAAAGTGACGATGTATTGATTACAACATGAGAGACCTAGAGCTATCACTCAACTCCCTCCGTGCTTGTAGCGTAGACGAAGAGTGTGATATGTATGGGTCTCCATAATAAATTTATTGCTGTATTCTTAATTTTGTAGAAAGAATTACATGAAATACAGTCATCCCATTAACACTGGAAATTATTTTGAAATTACACCTCAAAACCTTATGAAGACCCATAAATATCACTCTTCGTCTGCACCATTTTTCTTCAGTATATTTATCTGTCAGTTCCCAGAGAAAATGTTGCGTAGGTCTGTATGAAACCCGCCTCTTGTCAAGTGTTATGAATGTCCCTCGAGTGTCACGACAGCCTCAAGCCTTTTACAATCTGTATTCTACTCATTTATATTAAGCATTAACATTAATATCAGTGCTACGTGTAATAGAGTCATGATAAGTTCGGCCATAGAACATGCTGCAATTCATCTGAGGCAACAAAGTTAATATAGAATATGAGAGCGAGGAATAAAATACTGTTTGAAAGGCTTTTGATGACTGACCAAGAAAGAATTTTGGTAGTGTGGACACTTAAAAGTAAAAAAGGAGACCAAGAGGCAGAAACAGGTGTGAAAGGGCCAGAGAAAGGTTTCACGAGTGCCTCAGAATAACATCAGACGATGACTGGTTCTTTCTATACGAAATAAAGACGGCTAATTTGCCCATCCCAACCTCGACGACACAATTAGAATTATATGCATAATGAAGCTTTAGAAAATGTCGTTAAACGGCACCTGGGGGATGGAAGGCAATATGTTTTGATGGAAAAAGGGGTAAAGGGTAGCTTTATATTCTTGAATCAACGAGCCCTTCACTAGTGTAAAGAGCTTCACAAGAATCAAGGCAATCCACTTGAAGGGATCCAAGAGCGTCGAAATATCCTTCCTGCACTCTACCACCATACCAACAACTCATGTTTGAGTGAGACTGAGCTTCACCTGGACCACTATAGCGCCCACCCAGCACATCTGCAAGGTATTTTTACACTGATAATTACAAAGTAATTAAATATTTCATTAGCAGGAAACTCCGCTCAAAAATAATTATAAATGCAAAGTAGTAATCCCACAGTGAGATTTCAGTAATATAAAACCCATTATACTCGTATTCTTCTGTTGGTTTAAAAAAATGTTAATAGTGGTTGGTTTATAAACCTTCATAAAGTCGGTCACTAGAGATGCGTAAGGAACTTAAAAAATATTTTTTAAATAATTAACAATTACTTAATGAAATGCCACAAAAAATAATTTAGGCCTACTTCCTTAAAGTAAAGGAAGGTCAGTAAATGTGGGTAGGAATATAACGGGGCCCTTGCTGCGCGCCGGCGGGGGCCCTTACTGCGCGCCGGCGGGGGCCCTTACTGCGCGCCAGTGGGGGCCCTTGCTGCGCGCCGGTGGGGGCCCTTACTGTGCACGCCTGAGGGGTCCCTTGCTGCGCGCGCCGACTGGTACAAAGACTGTTGATTTTACCACTTTTATTGGAGTCAAAAAAGTTTCATACTCGTCTAATGAAATACAAATCCTGCAGTTACTTGTTTGCGAGTTTATGGTGTATTCTACTATATGGTAAAGTGGACGCTGCCTCGATGACACCATACTTTGAATTTTACAACGCAAAGTAGAAGCAAAAAGTCCTCTAAAATACTTTTTTCATGCTAAAAAAAAATCCAGTAGAAACATTTTTGCAGGACAAAACAAATGCATTACCTCTCGCATCGTCCTCGTAAATGCAAACAACCCAGACGAACTGATCCCACACGGCATTTACCCATATTTCTGATCTCAAATATTTTCCTCTGCTACTCCATAATATTTTAAGGTTCCATGACGTTACAGTTAAGGTCCTATGGCATTACTATTAGGGTTCCGTGACATTACTCCAAAGGTATCAAGATATTACTTTCAAGGTAATGGTTGTCGGGGGTCCTCAAGGAGCTCATAGATAATATGAGCGAAAGTTAAGACACATGTGCAACATCTAGGTATCTTTATTGTAGACGTTTCGCCCTCCCGTGACTGAGGGACTGATTACCTCATCTTTTGTATATAGTTCTACTGTCTTGAAGTTATGTCCTAGAATTTGTATTGATAAAGCCACTGGATGGCGAAGCGTCTACAATAAAGATACCCAGATGTTACACATGTGTCTTAACTTTCATCTTGCCGGTATTGTATACCTTTCTTGCCTAATATGAGCGGTCTTCTATATTCCCTCAAAGACTGTTAGTTGAGAGAGCAAGGTTTGGAAAGTCTCTTACTTGTTCAGCTTAAGTGCAGTGGAGAAGTGCTTATCCTATCACACTGGATTATCTGATACCTGAAGTTCGAGTCTCCACAATTTCAGCGTCTAATTCAGTAGCTACTTCCTTCAGTATAACAAATTTCCCTTCAGTTTATATGTAAGTCGAATTAGTTCACTAATATCCATCCAGATGAAGACTAGAGTTCTTCCTATTCGCAATACCACCACCAGAGTCAAATGGAGTAAATATTCCTTCCTAACTGTGATTGTGTCACCCTAACTCTAATGAAGTACCATTTAAGTACTTGTATATTATGTGAACAACTTTGCCCTTATTTATTCAACTGGGCATTAAATAGTTTAAATTTTTGGAGATATGATATTATAAGGTAAGGTGATAACATCACTAGGTGAGGAATTAAGATCAGGTCAGATAAGAACTCTTAGAAGACCAGGTGGTTAGGTTATTTGATCAGAGGGTTAGGTGATGTGGTCAAGTTAGGTGATATAGAGAGAAAGTTAGGTGATGTGGTCAGGTTATGTGATGTCTGGAAATTAGGTGTTAGAGTTATTAGGCTGTGTATTAAGGTTAGGTAACAACGAAATGTCACATTTAGGAATAGTTTCTTTTAGCTTTAGATATTAGGATAGGTGTTTGTTATTATATGCAACAGGGATTGATACAATGCATCTATGACACCAACAGTGATAACCGTATGCATCAAAGATTTAACACTGGCATTTAATTATTCAGGTTGAGACAAGGAATAAATTAGGTGAAAAAGCCCTTGATACAATTACTAAGAAACTGGTATGAGTACGTCTTAACTCAAACCAAGAATAGGCTTAATCTCGTTATTGTAAGAGAAAAATAATCACTGCTAAGATCTTTCGTCAGTTCCTGTACTTGTATTCAATACAAAATCATGTATTCCCTATGTATACGGACATACATAGTGCATTCAGAGCAATAGCTCTTGCACCTGCAATGCACGAACCAAAAAAAATTGCCCTGATCCACTCAGTCATGGGGCCAGCAGAAAAGCCGGTAAAAGCTTCAGATGTTTGGTGAAAGAATAACCTCTGCATTTTTCTTTTAAAATAAAATAGTTTCTGCTTATTTTCAAGAATAATACACGTAAGAGCACTTTTACATGAGAATGATAGATTGGAAATACTGATTAACTTGCATATTTGTAATAGTTGAATATTGATATTCTGGTAGATACGTACTGAGAAGGGAACGTTAATACTTGCAACAACCAATGACTACGCTAGAAAAAAAGATTTTCATTTTTTTAGGAGGTACTCATGTGGAAAACTTGTGTCGTTCTACTTTGATGTGTTTGTTATATAGCTGGAGTCCGTGTTTTATAGTTGCGGCAGCTGCGGCATGTTGGGGATTAGTGGAGGGTTACAAAGCCATGGCTTGATTCTGCATTGTTTTAAAATCTGAGGTTGGAGTGTTGAAGGAGGAGGTCCTGTTTCTCCATGAGGAAATTAAGAGGCTGAAGGTTCACCTCGATGTGTTTGGGAGTGTGAGGTGGCTGGAGTGGTTGAGAGGAATGAGGCTACCAGCAGTGAGGTGCAGTCCAGCACCTGCTACAAGTGGCGAGTTGTTCCCAGTAATGGCAGGAACATCATAGGAAGGAAAGTTAAGAGAGAATGTTTGAAGGTAGGAAATCGCTTCAGGATTAGTGTACTTCATTGGTCAGTGAAGGTAAAGGTACTACTTTCCCTGCTAATAGAGGTAAACGAATTCTTGTGATTGGTGACTCACAGGTAAGATATATGGACTGTGCTTTCTGTAATATGAATAAGATGGGGAGAGAGAGGGTGTGCTTCCCTGGAGCTGGTGTTGGTGACATAGTCAACAGGTTGGATAATATCATGTCAGGTAATGGGAACAAGCCCATTATCTATCTCAGTGTTGGTGGAAATGATATTGGGAAGGGTAGGAAAGAAGAGCAGCTAGATAAGTACAGGTCAGCTATAGATTTAATTAAGTCTAAGGGAGGGGTCCCAATCATATGTAGCATCTTGCCTAGAAGGGGAGTGGGAAATGAATGGTTGTCTAGGGCAATTGGTATAAATTGCTGCCTGGACAGATACTGCAAGGAACTTGCAATCCCATTCAATGACAACTGGGACAACTTTTATGGCAAACATTATATGTATGCAAGGGATGGGGTACATCTCTCTGGGGCAGGAGTGGTAGCACTTGCCAACTCGATCGAGAGGGCCATTGCTGACATGTCTAGGATTTTAAACTGATAGAAGATAGAGGTATGGGTGTGTGTGGGAAACAGTCAGTTTGCAACACTAGGGCTGAAAACAGTAAATGTATAAAAGACATTCATCATAAAGTTATAAATAAAGACAATGGATCAGATCAGCAAACAAAGGGAGACAGCAGAGGGCAGCAAGAGACTAGCTCCCTTAAGGTTTACTATACTAATAGCAGGAGTGTAAGAAATAAGATAGATTAGCTAAGATTAATTGCAAGTGCAGGAAACATAGATATTATTCTTATAACAGAGACCTGGCTCAATCTGAAAGATAGAGAGATGCCTTCTGAATGTCACATACAAGGCTATAAATTATTCCACACTGATAGGGTCAACAGGAAGGGTGATGGAGTAGCGATGTATGTCAGAGACAATTTAAATTGTTGTCTTAGACAAGATATAAAATTAGAAGCTTTAGCCACTGAATCTGTTTGGTTACAGCTTTTCGAGGGCCGAGAAAAACTAATCTTGGGTGTGATTTACAGGCCCCCAAATCTTGATAAGGAGTGCAGTAAACTTCTATGGGACGAAATTCGAAAGGCATCTACATACGAAAATGTTGTGCTATTGGGAGATTTCAACTTTAGACAAATTGACTGGAGCAATTTGACAGGAAATTTAGAGTCAAGTAACTTCCTTGATATGATTCAGGATTGTTTTTTAAAACATTTTGTGACAGAACCTACTAGAGGAAATAACCAGCTTGACTTGGTTCTTGCCAGCAGGGAATCGCTAATTAATAATCTTGAGGTTAATGATGAGCTTGGAGAAAGTGATCACAAATCACTGTTTTAATATATCATGGAATTATCCTAATAATGGCAATCAAGTCTTTGTCCCTGACTTCAGGTTGGCTGATTTCATAGGACTGAAAAATTACCTGGGTGGGTTGAACTGGAATGGCCTGACAATGGGGCAGGTAGGTGGTGATGGTTGCCGATATGACTTTTTCCAGAGCATAGTTCTAGATGCTCAGACAACTTATGTTCCAAATAGGGAAATCAGATCAAACAATAATGATCCTAAATTGATGAACAATAGATTAAAACATCTCATTTGTCAAAAGAGAGGCGTATAGGGGCGAATCAAAAGAGGAGAGGGGCAATTAAGAAATCAATATATTCAGTTAGAGAGATAAATAAAAAAGGAAATAAGAAAAGCAAAAAGATTATGAGGTTAAAGTTGCAAGAGAATCGAAGACTAACTCGAAAGGATTCTATCAGGTATACAGAAGTAAGATTAGGGACAAGAGAGGCCCACTCAAAAGTTGCTCAGGTCTCACAGTCAGTGATAAGGAAATGTGTAGAATTTTTAATACATACTTCCTCTCAGTTTTTACACAGGAAGATACAAGCCCCAAAAAGAAAAGCGATGGGAAGGACAGGCGAAAACTAATACAATGACGATAATAGGGAGGTTAACTTTCCTGCATTCCTGTAAAGTGGACCACGGATAACAACCAAGCTCACTTCAGCCGCTTGAGTTGAAACAGTGAAAGGCTTTATAAAATCATTCTTGGAGCCTTCAAACCGTCAAGGGTGGTCGGGAACGTACTACCATACAACACACTTGAATACCGCATCTTCCAATAGTTAGAAAAAATTGAACAGGTTAATGTAGTATACACAAGGCAACCAGGAGGATGAATCATTAATCGGATCCATGATCACCACCACAGGCACGATTTGGTCACAAACTTGAGCCACGTGGCCTAGACCACTGCATCAAACAATTTATGGTCTCCTATAGTCCTGGGGCAAAAGTGTGCTATATCGATTGTGCACACAAATGCAGTACGAGAACTGAGGCCTAAACGTTTCAATCCAAGTTTCATGGTCATGGACCTGTCTATTGAAACTTGTAATGTGTGCCATCCTCCCCCCATCTCAAGATGGGGGGAGGGTGGCAAAAAGCGCTTGAAGAGGATGGCAATATCGACGAGGGGATGAGGGAAGAAATGTCACCCTGCAAATTTAGAAATGCCTCTAAAATGTAATGTAGGCAGGAACCGGAAAGAGCTAGTGGATGATACAGTCCAGGATGCTGCGACCCTCACGATACCATTCTGGATCACGACGAGTCAGCATTCTTCCACCCACCTGCCGAGGTATGTCTTCACCAGATGTTCTGGGAGCATACCAAGGCAGCGAAGGAGAGAAATGTGCCGATACGAATCCGGCGAAGAAAACTCCTTGCTATTTTAATATAGGCCGAAGGAGGGAATCGTTCCACACAATCGGGAAGACCCCAGCACCTCAATTGTCACGAAAAGAGTAACACAGTTCCAAGGAGAAAAAAAAAAAGATGGATGAGGACTGACTAAGCAAGCCGAAGAACGAGGTAGGACAAAGCCTGAATGGTAGAGTATCGGTCTCGTGATGAGTGAGCGAACCTCAAACCTCCATCATCCTGCGCTTAATTAATGATCCACATGGATTTAGGGCTTCATATGATTGTAGAATATTATGCAAGCCCAATATGGTTAATGAGTTGTCTAGATACCTGCAGGGGAGCATACTAAACAAAGAAATTTGCGAATATTTCCCTCCTGTCAGGTCACATTAAGTAGTAAGAACCTATCAAGGGGCGAAAAAAATATCAACTGAGTGGTTACCAAAATCATCGCCAACACTGTACGGGTGAACAGAAGCTATGAACAGCAAGTTCTGGAATAAGCTGTTGTTCTCAGGCAGAGAACTACAGCTTATCCCAGCACTTGCAGGTGTTAACCTTAAGCTTCCACAGTTAAGAGCTTCGACCTTAACTGTGGAAGCTTAAGGTTAACACCTGCAAGTTCTTGGTTTCACTAGGCAGAACATCGCCAGTGAATTTTCATGAAACTGAGAACCTTATGGCGGCAATATGACGACCGCCTGAGGCCGCTCTAGGGGCAACCGGCTGCGGCGTCCCTGAATACTACCGGAACCTGCCAGGCTACAGCATCCCCGGATAGAGCAGAAAGAAGCACAAAACAGAATTGTCACTGTAGTCTCTTTCCAAAGACGGGATTAATAGTAGATCATATGATGTAGACCACCACCAGGTTATTTTCCTGACAAATAAAATAACATCAGTCGTACTAGCTAACAATTTTATGGAGGTCGCTAAAAGCCGTCCCAGTTCTGTCATTGCTTAGTAAAACATACGATTCATATTATGGAAGTAACCATGCGAATTCTCCGAAGAAAAATGTACAAATTGTTGGACAGTCACAAAAGGAGTAATTAGGGAAAGCCCGCCAGAGTAACATGTCACAAGACAACAATATCCTTCAGGGGATCTGCGAAGACGCTGATGAGAGGCTAGTGAGTGCTATCACTGGAACAAAGTTCCGAAAGTATGCGTTGGTCCTCCCATTCTTGATGTAGATCCAGACGGACGCACAGCATTGCGACCCGGAGAGGAGGGGACGGACCCCACCCATACCCGGAGAGGGGGGGACGGACTCCCACCAGGAGAGGGAGGGACGGACTCCCACCAGGAGAGGGAGGGACGGACTCCCACCAGGAGAGGGAGGGACGGACTCCCACCAGGAGAGGGAGGGACGGACTCCCACCAGGAGAGGGAGGGACGGACTCCCACCAGGAGAGGGAGGGACGGACTCCCACCAGGAGAGGGAGGGACGGACTCCCACCAGGAGAGGGAGGGACGGACTCTTACCAGGAGAGGGAGGGACGGACTCCCACCAGGAGAGGAGGGACGGACTCTACCAGGAGAGGGAGGGACGGACTCCCACCAGGAGAGGGAGGGACGGACTCCCACCAGGAGAGGGAGGGACGGACTCCCACCAGGAGAGGGAGGACGGACTCCCACCAGGAGAGGGAGGACGGACTCCCACCAGGAGAGGGAGGGACGGACTCCCACCAGGAGAGGGAGGGACGGACTCCCACCAGGAGAGGAGGGACGGACTCCCACCAGGAGAGGGAGGGACGGACTCCCACCAGGAGAGGGAGGGACGGACTCCCACCAGGAGAGGGAGGGACGGACTCCCACCAGGAGAGGGAGGGACGGACTCCCACCAGGAGAGGGAGGGACGGACTCCCACCAGGAGAGGGAGGGACGGACTCCCACCAGGAGAGGGAGGGACGGACTCCCACCAGGAGAGGGAGGGACGGACTCCCACCAGGAGAGGGAGGGACGGACTCCCACCAGGAGAGGGAGGGACGGACTCCCACCAGGAGAGGGAGGGACGGACTCCCACCAGGAGAGGGAGGGACGGACTCCCACCAGGAGAGGAGGACGGACTCCCACCAGGAAGAGACCCCAGGAGGGACGGACTCCCACCAGGAGAGGGAGGACGGACTCCCACCAGGAGAGGAGGGACGGACTCCCACCAGGAAGGGAGGGACGGACTCCCACCAGAGGAGACGAGGAGGACGGACTCCCACCAGGAGAGGGAGGACGGACTCCCACCAGGAGAGGGAGGGACGGACTCCCACCAGGAAGGAGGACGGACTCCCACCAGGAGAGAGGAGACGGACTCCCACCAGGAAGAGGGGGGACGGACTCCCACCAGTGAACAGGGATGACGGACTCCCACCAGGAGAGGGAGGGACGGACTCCCACCAGGAGAGGGAGGGACGGACTCCAGTACGAACTGGGATGACGGACTCCCACCAGTACGAACAGGGATGACGGACTCCCACCAGTACGAACAGGGATGACGGACTCCCACCAGTACGAACAGGGATGACGGACTCCCACCAGTACGAACAGGGATGACGGACTCCCACCAGTACGAACAGGGATGACGGACTCCCACCAGTACGAACAGGGATGACGGACTCCCACCAGTACGAACAGGGATGACGGACTCCCACCAGTACGAACAGGGATGACGGACTCCCACCAGTACGAACAGGGATGACGGACTCCCACCAGTACGAACAGGATGACGGACTCCCACCAGTACGAACAGGGATGACGGACTCCCACCAGTACGAACAGGGATGACGGACTCCCACCAGTACGAACAGGGATGACGGACTCCCACCAGTACGAACAGGGATGACGGACTCCCACCAGTACGAACAGGATGACGGACTCCCACCAGTACGAACAGGGATGACGGACTCCCACCAGTACGAACAGGGATGACGGACTCCCACCAGTACGAACAGGGATGACGGACTCCCACCAGTACGAACAGGATGACGGACTCCACCAGTACGAACAGGGATGACGGACTCCCACCAGTACGAACAGGGATGACGGACTCCCACCAGTACGAACAGGGATGACGGACTCCCACCAGTACGAACAGGGATGACGGACTCCCACCAGTACGAACAGGGATGACGGACTCCCACCAGTACGAACAGGGATGACGGACTCCCACCAGTACGAACAGGGATGACGGACTCCCACCAGTACGAACAGGGATGACGGACTCCCACCAGTACGAACAGGGATGACGGACTCCCAGTATTTTAAAATCGTCACCAGAATTTATGATCTCAAAGTGACCGTCGACTATAGGAAGGTCGTCTCACTGAGTGTCACACCACCTCTTATTGTTGTAGAATAATGGTTATAACTATGACCATAATTTTTAAACGGGTGGACCGGTAAGACAGCGGAAGGCCTCGGTCAGATGACCAAAAGCTCCAAAAGCGGGTCATCACATGACCAACACACGCGTCAGGAAACACTTGTCCTCTTTCCCGACGAACCTTCCCCACCACCTCGTATCCCTCAAAAACAAACCACTAAGGTTAACATAACCCGTGGAAAAAAATATTGTACCATAAGTTGTCGATGGATTTTCATGTTTTGTCACTAGTTACAGAAGTTTAGCATCTTTATATTAATAACAGTTAGTAAAGACAACAGTTAGTTGTCTTTACTGACTAGACGTATCACGGTCTCAGCAGGTTTTTTCAGTCGAAATCCAGAGGCAACAACAGCTGAGGTAATCAGTACCTCAGTCTTGGTGCTCGCCCATATTCCCCACGAATTCTAAAGTACTGTCCACCTGAAATGTACTTCAAGGCTGAGGGACTGATCATGTCATATCTACGTCTGTTGCCTCTGTATTTCGACTGAAAAAGCCTTCTGAGCAGGCGAAAAGCTTCGTCAAAAAGAGACCAGAAGTTTAGATTTAGGTAAAATGCTGAATAAGGATTCACAAGAAGTTAATGATGAAACTTCTGGACTGCAAGAAAATATATGACAATAAAAAAAAACAGGTAATCTCTCCCTCACTCATACACACAATCCCCAAACATATGGCAACACTTCAACTCCCGTCTACTGCCCCCATGCCTGTCATAAGTATCTTATAAAATATAAAATAAAAACTCATCTGATCGGACTGAAGTATGGACAGCCTCGGATGCACAGAGGAGATCCTCTTCGGGAGCCAGTGTACATTTAATGTCAGCCTCTATGGAGCAGTTCAGTTCGCTATAAAATAACGAGAAACATATCACGGTGCGACGGAAAAAATTCAGGCATAGAAGCTGAATGAGGATCAGAAAGATCAAAACTTATCACAACACTTACACAAGATAACACTAATATGTTAGGTTAAAGGCGTATCAATTTGACTAGTATCGTTACGTCAAAGTTCAGAAAAGATTCTTACACAAATGTATACTTGTTTATTAAGATTAATGTCTTTTGATTACAAGAGGTTTGGTAAAAACCAAAATTCACCAACGGGTCATAAACATATATTCCACAAGACACTTTCATTTCAATAAGACACTCTGCTTTTAAGTATATAAGTTAGGTGTATGGCCAATCAGTTAAACAAGGGGAGCCGTTTAATACTGGAGAATTAACGAAATATAAAACTCGAGCCTCGAAACTGTAAATTAATCCTTAAGGCTCAATAACATTGTAATGTACTTGTGTACTAGCACCAAATATTCTTTTGTCACAATAAAAAAAACGAAATGCAATTAACTGTCTGTTAATATACACAAAGATACACCACCCGGTGACACGCACTGTGTTAGAGGGTAGACTGAGGGCGACTGGCTAGTCAGGGTGGCAGATGTGAAGTACCGAAGCATTGAGCAAGTTCCGAAAAGCCGTTGTATACTGGCGAGAGTGAGTCTCACACGGGACAACCATAGACCAAAGCTTCGAGCAAATCACGTAAGCAAAGCAAGTTCAGTCAAACATCTTTGCCTCATGCACATTCTCATAAATATTTATGATTCTTAGTATACATGTGCAGAGAGTTTACTTCAATCTATATTATAGGGATTTAAGTTTTATTGATAGGTTGGCGAAGAGGTCATATGCAGTAGTCGATCTATAGGGTTTAGACCTATTTAATCAACAAACCAGTATCATCACTTTACTGTGCACATCTTGAAACCCATGAGTGTGTCTTAGTGATGAACACTGCATGTGTCTCAGTTAAGATAGGTGTAGTGTTATATATCTTAGTAATAGTATGTGTAGTGTTATGTGTCTTAGTGAATGCCTAAAGCCTATTTCTCGGTATAAGGAAGCCGGTAAGAAAGTTTGGTTGTATTAGCTTTCATGGGGACTGAATTATTGAAAAAAGAATACATAGAAACAAATCAACACTGATAATTATACATACTCTAGTAGAAAAACCTGACTTTGCTTGGACATGCTTCATTTCTCGTAAGAGAAGTTGTAAATGTAAAAAGGATAAGGAAGAATTTACTTACCTTAGTGGTTCTTCCGATAGCGTCTAAAGTCTTCTCCCCTACATCTGGTTTCTTAGGAAGCAGGTGCGGGGATTCATCATCCACACACCTTCCTTGTCAGGAAGTGAGTGTGGGAGATTCGAACTCCCCAGCCATATTTTTATATCAGGAGGTAGATCTCGGGAAACTCATGCCTCGTCCCCTCCATGTCAGGAGGTGCGTATGGGGGACTCGCACCTTTGCACCTGATTTGTTAGGAAGCTGGTATGGGAAAGGCACACACTCCATACCTGTTTAGTTTTTAGAAAATGCTCCCTTTACGCAAAGTGCCACCACCCAATAAATAGTTTTGAAACCTTATGCCAAAAGATTTTAAATGCTTTAAAATCTTTGGCAATTGAAAACATCGTCTATACTTAAATTAGTTATAAAAAAAGAGCTTTACAAGGATGTGCCACTCAACATAGTGCAACATAAAACTCAATAAAGTGAAGACAAAAATATTAGACTTGTCCAGTTCTATTGCTTTATTAATGTTGTAACCATAGTTCAAGGCTTCAGTTCTGGAAAGAGAGTAAATATACCTCAGGGTAAAAAAATTAAAGATTTCTCCCAGTGTTGTTTGGTTATTTACTTTCCCTACCAGCTCCATTATGTATAGGAGAAAATATCACCAGTAATTGTGCGTTTCGCCCATGAAGGAGACGGAGGACGAGAGTTCACAGGGTTGGTGAATGTAGCACCAAGAGTTAACATGGTTAGTGAAATGGTGAATGTGAGATCAAAATGTTAGTGATATGGAGCACGAGGGTTCACAAGGTAAGTGAGATGGAGCACGAGGGTTCACAAGGTAAGTGAGATGGAGCACCAGAGGCTCTCAGAACAAAAGTTTGGATGGAGCAAGGGGAGGAGAGGAGAGGTGAATCAATGTCAACAATGGGGAAAAAGAAAGTTCACTCCCCTACCGTCTTTCCCTACCGCTACACCCGCCCCTCCACCACCTCCGCCAAATCCATTCCACTAGTGCCCCTGCCAAACCTGGTACCTTCACCTGCGTTCCACCGCAAGCAGCCTATTCTCCCACTACGAGCGAATTCTAAGAACTTCCTATTTTTTGGCCGTTTCCAATTAATTATCAAATTAATGAAATTATTTATCAAATTGTCTTATTTGTAATTATATATACATTTTTATAATTTAGGGTAACCTCTTCAGAGCAAGCTTTACCTAAAATAAGGAAAATTAAATGGAATGGTGTCAATTTTGGGATTTTTTAACGTAGGGTTCTGTACATACATACATATATATATATATATATATATATATATATATATATATATATATATATATATATATATATATATATATATATATATATATATATATATATATATATATATATACTTGTACCTCGGTTAACGATATTTTTCGTTCCAGAATGCTGTTCAAGTGCCATTACCAAACGAATTTATCCCCATAAGGAATAATGTAAAATAGACTAGTCCTTTTAGATCCCCAAAAATACACTTACAAAAGCATTTAAAAACATAAACTTACATAAAAGGGCGAGTTTGGGGACCATCGTTAATCGAGGTACCACTGTATATATATATATATATATATATATATATATATATATATATATATATATATATATATATATATATATATATATATATATATATCAGTGGAACCTCGACTTACGAGCTTAATCTGTTCCGTGACCAAGCTTGTAACTCAATTTGCTCGTATATCAAATCAATTTTAATCATTTAAATTAAATGAAATGCCATTAATCCTTCTCAGCGGAATTCCTACTCTCAGGAGGCAGGACGCTAACATCAACTCTACGGCTTATTTATCTATCACAATTCATCTAATATGACATAAACAATATAAATAACATAGAAACATGATATATACTCTAGAATGAATAAAATATCATTATGTGACTAGTGGTGGCGGCGGCAGCCATTCTCGCTGAAACAATGTATTTGTAAATAAAAAATATTGTATAAAAAACATAATAGAGAATGTAAAGAAATAAACTGGCTTTATAAAATGTACGTACATATTTACGTACCTTGGAGACGAGATGGTGGCGGAGGTTGAGGGTGGAAGATAGGCAGAGCGGCTTATGCTGTCAGTGGCCCTATAAACCCCAACAACAACATTGGAGGAGTTAGTTTCGGTTTGTCCCTGTTTCTATCTCTGAATCGCTTCACTTACTTGCTACACTCTTAATGCTACGTTTTTTTTCGCTGAACTTAACTGCGAGGGAGCTTTCCTTGCTTTCCCCTCGACCCACATCCCGACACCTTGCTTGTTTATCTACGATTTCATGCTTTAATTCCATGGAAATCATCCACTTTTTCTTCTCAGCACTGTCCTTTGAACTTACTTTCTTAGGACACTGATGGTTAGAAGAAATCAAATTTGGCAAAAAACTAAATATCTACCACTGAAGTGCTTACGTTGAAACAGTTCTGCTAGCAATGTTGGTCCATATATATATAATAATGACCCTCATCCTATATATATATATATATATATATATATATATATATATATATATATATATATATATATATATAGCAACCTACACTAAACAAATCCAAAAACTGACACCTATCCATATTTCACGCCTCTTTTCCTTCCTCGCTCTTACCTCCTCGCTATTATATGAACCGCATTTCCCTTCCGTTCCTCTGTATTTTTTTTTTTACACAAAACACGTTAACGCAAACAACGTAGACATAATACATTTCTTCCTAGCACCAGCCCCTCATCATGTCGCTGCGGCAGATGCTACTAGTGTTGTTTTTGTTGCTGCTAGTGCTGCTTTTGTTGCTGTTAATGCTATGTTTCTTACTGCTAGTGCTTTCGCATCTGTTGCCCCCATTGTTGATGAAGCTGCTCTTATTTCTGCGGCTTTTGATGCTTTTGTTTCTGTGGCTGCTGGTGCAGCTGCGACCGATGCTGATAGTAGGGCTGGTGCTTTTGCTGTTGATACTTAAGCTGTGATTTCTGCGACTGTTTGTATAACAGATTCTGTTGCTGTACGTGGTGCTGCTGCGATTGCTTGTGCAGCTGCGACTGTTGATACTGGAGCTGATATCTTTGTGTAGGTTGATAGTGCATGTTTGTGCATGCTGATAGTGTTACTGTTGCTGCTGATGGTGTTGCTCTGCTGATGATTGTGTTGTAATGCTAATGCTACTTCTACTAGTTTTACTGCTGCAGGAGCTACGACTGATGATGGTGCTGTTGCTGATTACTGGTAGTGTTGATTGCTGTGGCTTTCTAGTGCTGCTGCTATCTGCCTCCGTTGCTGCTCCTGCAGCAACGGTAGCTGCCACTGGTTTTGGCTGCCGTTGCTGACGGCTGTTTCTGTTGCCTGCTGCCACTGCCGCTGCTTTACCACCTCGTCTTTAAACATCTACCTTTATCCTGTATTTTGTTTTGTATCTCCAACATATTCTGCTATTCTGCGTTTGATATTTCTTCTGTTCGTCATTTTAAGACGGTCGATATAATTTTACTTGCGCTAAAAGGCGCTGAGGCATTTCCGTTCTCCCCCCTCCCCCCCAAAAAAAAATAGTTTGTCATGCACTAGATAACAGTTCATGTCTATTCAAAAATATAATCAATTTCGAGATTCAGAAGTGTAATAAACACCCGAGTGTGTCACAGACCAGCTGGATAAATTTATTTTTATTCAACAACTATTTATTTATTGGGAATGTTGAATCTGTTGGGATCATTCACTACCTGGGGAATTTGGGAATTGTAGTTACTTAAGTTTTATCCAAAGAAGTGAAGGGTAGCTCCTATTCCCTGGTTCAAAAGTTCTACACCGGCGTCAAGGCATCTGTCTGGAAGAACGTGGACAAAGTTAAATCTTATAAGTTCTATATATATTGGGCCTACAATTGCTGCCGCTGCCGAGGGCTCAGTTGTAGGTCAGTATAAATAAGGCACGTCTTGTATTTTATTTTCCCCACATTGATTCATTTGCCTCACTGGCTGCAAGAGTAGGATTTCAGTCTCGTAATTACCGGACGGAGGATCGAGCCTCCGCTTACCATTATTGTAAATTAGAGGTGTTTCTGTCGTTGTGGCATCCGATAAAGGTATTCCCTTCATTACATAAGCTCAGCCTTTTCTACCACAATGCACACGTAAGGAATAGTAACGTGTATTAGCAATAAAAATCCAGATCCAATAAGAAATGACCTTCAAAAATTAAAAAAATAACACTTGCACTAATAAGAAACACCAGCTGTGAAAGTTTAAAAACAATCAGAAAAGGCATTGTAAGTTATTGCTCAGAGACCAATACCTCCAAATATACCAGAATTTTAAACTTTGAAGCTGCATACAAGTTGCATTCTCAGATCACCTAAGCAACCCTAAAACAATTATTGCACAGGAACTAACTTGTCTAATAAAAATGATTAACTAAAAATGACCAAACTCAAAACCAATGCAAACCTTTCTTTGATTAAAAAACACACGACCACGAAATAATTTATGCCGACCAGTCGAGGCATTCTGTAGTTATCTAATGCACAGGATGTAGTAGCCATTAAAAAGCAGAAAGACAACATCAAGTTATTTCATGGTAAATCATACTACCATTTTAAAAATATATTTTTAAACTGGCTCTTACAAAATCCAATAAAAAGACGAACCTTCTTGCAAATAGGATACACGTGTTTTGTAAGTTGAAAGCCGATCAGAAAGAGGCTTTTTCAGGATATCGCACAAAAACAAAACTTACAAATAAATTTATAAACTGACAAAAGGGCACCTGCCTATCAAAATACTTCCCAAGCCTTCACCTAGACCAGGTGTGGGGAATCTGTGGTTCGTCTACCTAAGGTGACATACGAAAAAAATTTTTTGGCATGCACTGCCCTCCCGTCTCGAAGATTTTTTTTGTAACTTATATTGAACATGCCACAGGGTGTGGAATATATTAGGCAGTGTGGCGTGCGCCGAGTATATTATATTTTATTTGACTTTCGTCACACAACCATTTGACATGCCCTCTCGACCAGTGAACTGCAGTTCAGAGTATAGCAGTTCTTGGGCCCCATTGTTGCGCTTATTGTTCGTTCAACTCGTCAGTCATGTTAAACCAAGCTACTTCAGTTAACGTGACGTCACTTCAACTCACATAGTTGAGTGGCAGACTTCCACTCGGACTGGTCGTGACTATTGTTGCTCTGAGTGGCTCTGATTTGTACCATTACCAATATTGCGTACTGTTGTTAATATTGTACGCTGTATACATTTATTGGTGAAGGAATGCATTGGTAAATAAATCTACCCCCTACTTGTTTGCCTTGCCCTTGTCCTGTCCTGCTTAGTTCTTTTTGCTTGTCGACTTAGTTACGACCAGGTACAACAGTCCTCATATGAGCCAGTCTCTTTATACCATTCGCCGCTGTTTTCCTTGCAAGTTAGTCGGCTGTTATGAGGTTATGCTGTTATTGGGTTATGCTGGGTTATTAACCCACAGGGATTGATGACGAGGAAAAACAATCTTCCTCTTTGTCTTCTCCTACTATTACTACTACTACTACTGTTACTTCTACTACTACTACTGTTACTTCTACTACTACTACTGTTACTTCTACTACTACTTTCACATCTACTTCTTTTCATCTTTTCCTTTTCTTCTTTCCTTCTGCTCTACGAGAAACGTTTCATGGAAATATGTCTGACAAATCACACAACTAATAAAATCTCACTCATCCCATCGACTTATAAAATATTTCGTGGTCACACTCGTAGGTGAAGCTTGAAGCATATTATGCGTCGTACACACATCCAGATTTGCATATAAATTTGATTTTCTGAAAGATTTCTAAAATCGGACTGACGTTTTTTTTATGAAGAGTGTGAATCACGTGGTACATACGAGAGTTGATACATATGTAAGCCAGAGTCTTAGTGATGTGTGATGCTGGTACAGAAATCTGACCCTTACAGGTTACAGGAGAGACTGTGTTGTTCTTGTGCTGCAAGACACGCAGTGTTGCTGTCATGCTGCAGATCAGGTATGATGTGGAACAGTGTTCTTCTCATGCTACGTAGCCGGCGACAGTGTTATTCTCATGTCGTGTTCTTGTGCCTCTGAACAGACAGCATGTAGTTCAAAATAGTATTGTCACGGTGGACGTGTTTATAACACGGTGGTGATGTGTTGTCACTGTGGATGTGTTTTAACACGGTGGTGATGGGTTGTCACTGTGGATGTGTTTTAACACGGTGGTGATGTGTTGTCACGGTGGATGTGTTTATAACAAGATGATGATGTATTGTCACGGTGGATGTGTTTATAACACGGTGGTGATGTGTTGTCACGGTTGATGTGTTGTCACGGTTGATGTGTTTCAACACGGTGGTGATGTATTGTCACGGTGGATGTGTTTATAACACGGTGGTGATGTGTTGTCACGGTTGATGTGTTGTCACGGATGATGTGTTTATAACACGGTGGTGATGTATTGTCACGGTGGATGAGTTTATAACACGGTGGTGATGTGTTGTCACGGTTGATGTGTTGTCAAGGTGGATGTGTTTATAACACGATGGTGATGTATTGTCACGGTGGATGAGTTTATAACACGGTGGTGATGTGTTGTCACGGTTGATGTGTTTATAACACGGTGGTGATGTGTTGTCACGGTTGATGTGTTTCAACACCGTGGTGATGTATTGTCACGGTGGATGAGTTTATAACACGGTGGTGATGTGTTGTCACGGTGGATGTGTTTATAACACAGTGGTGATGTGTTGTCAAGGTGGATGTGTTTATAACACGGTGGTGATGTATTGTCACGGTGGATGAGTTTATAACACGGTGGTGATGTGTTGTCACGGTGGATGTGTTTATAACACGGTGGTGATGTGTTTTCACGGTTGATGTGTTTCAACACGGTGGTGATGTGTTGTCTCGGTGGATGTGTTTGTAACACGGTGGTGATGTGTTGTCACGGTGGATGTGTTTACTTGATTTACACGGTGGTGATAGGTGTTGTTTCACGGTTGATGTGTTGTCACTGAGTTTCACGGTGGTGATGTATTTTTTTCACGGTGGATGTGTTTATAACACGGTGGTGATGTATTGTCACGGAGGGTTTATAACACGGTATGATGTTTCAGTTGATGTGTTCAACACGGGGGGATGTTTGTCACTGGATGTGTATTGTCACGGGTGGATGTGTGTCACGGTGGATGTTAAAACACGGTGGTGATGTATTGTCACGGTGGATGTGTTTATAACACGGTGGTGATGTGTCGTGGATTGTTTTCACGGTGGTGATGTATTGTCCGGTGATGTGTTTATAACACGGTGGTGATGTATTGTCACGGTGGATGTGTTTATAACACGGTGGTGATGTATTGTCACGGTGGATGTGTTTATAACACGGTGGTGATGTGCTGTCACGGTGGATGTGTTTATAACACGGTGGTGATGTATTGTCACGGTGGATGTGTTTATAACACGGTGGTGATGTATTGTCACGGTGGATGTGTTTATAACACGGTGGTGATGTATTGTCACGGTGGATGTGTTTATAACACGGTGGTGATGTATTGTCACGGTGGATGTGTTTATAACACGGTGTGATGTATTGTAACGGTGGATGTGTTTATAACACGGTGGTGATGTTGTCACGGTGGATGTGTTTATAACACGGTGGTGATGTATTGTCACGGTGGATGTGTTTATAACACGGTGGTGATGTATTGTCACGGTGGATGTGTTTATAACACGGTGGTGATGTATTGTCCGGGCAAATTCATATGTACAACAGGATGACATTGTTTGTAAGGCGCTGTGAACTTCAAGTATTATTATACTCTTCTTGTTGATAAATGCAGGAGAATGCAAATACGGCACATTATATTACGCCACCTTCCTTGAAATATGTTTACGAATGGCCTTCTGGTGTGTCGTGGGTGTCAGCTATGCATGAGGCACCGGCATATAATATAAGAGTATGGTGTGTTGGCATGCATAAATAAGCTCGGGGTGTTGGTCTGCCTGGAGCTTGGTATGTACAAGAGCAGGGACAAACGCCTATGACTTCACCGGTGTGAGACACCTAATATTGCCTACCTGTCGCATTCACTACGTACAACAACGCCTCGGGATAGCCAGACTTACGTTGTAATCCTACAGTGTAAATTTTGTTACTTGTCCTTCTTTAAAATGCCTCCCCGCTCGCACCCTCCTTCCCTCCCCCTTCCTTCTCTCTCTTTCTGATCCCTACGGGTTTAATGTTTCTCCATGAAAATAATAAAAAAACATGATCAAAGGACTCTGAAAACGCAGAAACAGTAAAAAAATATAAGGCGAGACATCAGACGAAATAAAGAATCTAGGATTCGAGAGTACGTGTGTGTTACTCTGGCAAAATGAAAATCTTGTCAAGAGTGACAATAACAGATGACCAATGTTAAAACAAAGGCAGGAGATCAACTGATCCATAATGACTGCGGAGTAATGCATGATTTAGCTCACTATAAAGTATTTATCCGAAGCTTTGGGCATAACCCCTAATCAGTATGCTACAAATAATTAAATCAAAATAGTAACCATGTTCAAACGGAATCCTTAATCAAAGTAACATTTCAATTTCGGTTAACTGAACTGATTCTCAATTATTCAAGTTTAATTAATTTTTTAAAATGACTCGATATTTATAGACGATATGAGAAAAATATTTGTATATGCTACAAGATTCTGAAAGTTATATTTTTAAACAAACGGGTAAACATAAACCCAAAAATTCTCCACACCCTGAGGATATATTTGATAGTAGCGTAAATAAATGAGAAGTTTAGTGGACCTCTAGTAAGTTTGTTCAATGGGTAAACAAACTCTCGAGTTGTCTTAATATTTTTGAGGCTGCTAATGTTTAGAGTAACTCTGGTTCTTCAAAATGTTATTGATCACTACAAACTGCAGTTCAGTTAACACAGCGTCAGTTGAGTGAAAGTTCCTTGAAATAATATTATCAAATTTTTTCTATACTTATATCGAAAATAATCTGAGAATAACAGATTCAAACAAGGCATTCAAAAGTGGGATTGCTGCGTCACAAATTTACTATCATAAATTTTTACATTACTTTAAGCAATGGATCGCAGCAAAGAAAATGACGTTTATTTTCCTCTCAGTTAAGTTTCTGGCACTGTAACTTGGAAGCCTTTTTACCGAAGTGTATTAATTTGATTACAGTACTGATGGAGAAGAGTTAAATCCATAATGATTATAAAGTGGGTGAGGAAGTTAAGGAAACAAGGCTAATTCCAAGACACTGGAGGGAAGATCCAATTCTCTGTAGCAATAACCCTTCATTACCATAAGGTTCATT